>JAZGTK010003155.1:0-28375 GCA_036877625.1 Ambastaia sidthimunki | reverse complement strand
CCTATTTTTTGTGTTCACAGATCATGTTGAGCTGGTGAAAAGCACCATGGCAGCTGTAAATTTGCCAACACTGGGCATCCCTGCCTGGGCCCAGAACATCTCTGATGACCAGTGGAAGGATATGGTCCAACAGACACTTCAGTCTAGACAAAGCTCTGCCGGCCTGAGACTGGAACGCAAGTGATGACAATTTCAAGAGTTTCATCTCATCCACTACAAGACTCACACTGCATCAACATTTAAAAGAGCTTCTGACATGTGGTAACTCAAAGAATCCTAAAGACACCATACAAACCTTTAAGTGGACAACGTTCCATAAGCTAACAGAAATAAACAAAAATTACACCGAAATGGACTGAAGGTCTTAAAATGGCATTTACTTTTTACATTGCTATGGAAAAAGCACCAAACAACGTTTCAACCTTCTCTGAAGTTATGCAGTGTTATTCTCTTTAAATACCATTCTTATGTAAAGTGAAGCTTTTGCAAGACTGTTTGCTTTTGTACAATCATATAGACAAATGATGGTGCATTTTAATTAAGTGTTTTGTGTGTCAGAGTTCCAATAATCTCATGGTAGACAAGTGAACACATGTACAGTGAGTGATTAGTCATGCATCTCACACTGTTTTAGCAAGGCAAGTGGTCATTGCATCTTTTGTTTCTTTATTTTTGTTCTGTACATACATGAACATCTGTACAAAATATGACTTTCATACTATGTAATGCTCAACCTAATTAAAGTACAACATATGTACATATGACCTGGAAAGCAGTTTAAGATTAGTGTTAGGCTTGGGGAGGGCAGAGAGAGGAGGGAAAGAGCATTGAGTGTGGAGAGACCCATACTTTGTTAATTTCCCTCTACATTTCATGTTGCTGCCGGACAAGCTGAACACTGGCCCCATCCGCCTGTCAAGTTGAGATATTATCCCTCTGACTTTAAGAAGGAAGCAAGCATTCGATAGTGAAGTTGCCTCTGATTGTTTTTGGAATGTTCTGGTCACTTAAGAGGCAGGTAGGGTGGCAATTCATGCTCTTGATTCCTGTCTGCTGATAGTCTGCCACGTTACAAATAGCTAAGATTTAAGACTTCACTTCTGCACTGTATACTATAGATTGTAACTGCACAAGTCAAAATGTATGCACACATTTTGAGCAATGGAAGAAGTGTAGCTGCTTGAATTCACAGCAGGGAATTGAGGGATGCTAGGGCGGATTAGGAGGGGCAGGTATGCCAACCATGAGCTTTGTATGAACAGCAAAAAACAGTGTTGTCCATCAGCCTCAGATAGAAGTAAATGTTTCCTCACTATTGGAATGATCCAGTAGTGACTGGAGTGAGTGACATCACAAGACAGACCTTTACAACAGAGGGGGACATCATGCATCGGGATGGAGTCATACGAGCCAACAGAATTAAAGAAAAGATGAACTTGATGGTGCCAAAAAAGGGAATATTATAGGGCATGGGGTGGGCTAGGGTGCAGTAATAAGCAATATACATAACAATATACAATACACAAGTATTTGCAACGGTAATTGCAGGCTGTCGTTTCCCATATATTAAGCCTGGTAAGCTAGTCAAGCAAGTATCTCTTTTCATAATTGTACAATCAAGCACTACACAATCCTCCTAATAAGACTATATACTTTATTCTTAATTTTCTTGTACCTGACAAAAATATTGCTTAGGTGCCTTTAAGTAAGGAAAAGACAAAATAAGAGCTATTTTCTCAGGTTGGGATAGAAGTCTTATAAAGGCTCCTCCAATCTTGGAATAGTTTTTTAAAAGGCTCAAATATGGAAGCTTTTTCTTTCATAGTTTTCATACAACAAAAAACCTATAAAGCAAAACAAGATACCTTAGGAAATCTAGGTGGTGAACAAAGGGCATTTTGATTTCTTGGGTATTTGTTCAGGAGGTACAAGACATAAAACAAAAATAAAATGAGTACAAACAAAAGTGCATTCTGGAAAAATAGACATTTTCATAAAGGCTTTTGCTGATGGTGGGGGTAGATGCGATTGCTTTCACAAAACTTCCTTACTGTTTACTTTTAATGGACTACATCAAACTCTTTAGAATCTCCTTTCTAATGTGTTGACATTGTCTTGGGTCCCTAAAATGACTTGACATTCCTTCCTTTCGTTTTATTAACTAACGTAAAGCTTAGCTAGCCACAATTATGGCACCAGGCCTTTTACTTTCTTTGTAATGTAAGTGGGTCAGGCCTGCTCTTTTGTAAATCTTCTGGAGATTATCTTTGGACCACTTCTGGAGAAACAACTTTATGGTCCTCTGGGACAACAGTCTAGGTGAGCATTTGGAATAAATCTGTATTCCCATGCAAATTCAAATCTCTGATTCATATCTGTAATATACTGAGCTTCTTTTATAAGAAACCAGCTTCCATATGTTGTTTTCTGTACATGACAGAAAACAATCAACATTTGGCCACAGTCCCTATGCTAAGCAAAGCAGACTCTAACTACTGTGAAAGAAGAGCCCACACAGAAGCCCCACAGCTGTCTAATGCAGGAGATCCAGTACAGGGTCACCACCTCCATTTAGGCCTTCATTCACCTGGAGTAACATGTGACCCCTTTAGAGAATTAATACTTTACAGAGGGGCAAGGAATGGCACATGGGAGAAGCTCTCAAGCAGCATAACAAATGAGATAAGAACATGTGAACAAATGCCTGAGAAAAGAATAACATGGAGAAAATAAAGTGAAGGGGAAAATAGGCAAAATGACAAATTATTGAGCATAGTTTGATTACTTGTAAACCACTTTGCTTACTGACAACCCAAATGTTGCTTCTACAGTGTGGGGATCAGAAGCTATGAATTTGTGTGCATTTTAGGATGGTGTGTGCGTGTAAGCATTGGGGTGGGACGGCGTGCATGGGAGCTCTCCACTGCTCTGTGGGCTGGATTGTTGCAGACGGGATTCTCCAACAGCACAGGAGGAAGAGAGGATGGAAAGAGGCAGAGGAAGAGAGAGGTGGGTTACAGCAGACAACAATTTTGGACCAAGACAAGTGGGACAGTTTAGGTTTGGTGGTGGGTGGGGGTGCTCCCTTGTCAGAGGGCTTCTTGATTGGCCGTCAGGTACTCCTCTGCCCGCTTATGAGCTTCCAGGGCTTTTATAGTATACACATCCTGTGGCAGCTCGGATTTCCGCCTCATCAAAACTTTGTCCTTCTTGATGTCTTTCATTCCCTAAAACATCAAATTGATCAATCACATCAATCTCATGACATCATGACAAGACACTGTTTATAAACATGGTTTAAACGTATCTAACAGGTAATGGCGTAGGTGTGTTTGGACACGTTTTGTAGGAAGAGCTAGTGTTTGCTCAAAATGTACCTGTGAGGCTTCTGACTCCACAGTCTTCTTCAGAAGCTGAATGTCCTCAGCTGTAGGGGTCTCTGTCTCCATTGAGTACAGTGGTATCCCTCCCGGGCTTTCATTATATATCATATACTGCACCGTCACACAAACACACATCATTTACACATTATCTACGTTATAAACTGTGACATTATTTTGATCAGCCCACACACCTAAACTACATCTAAACTTAACTTGCCATGAAATAGTAACCCAAAAGGTAAGATCACTGAGTATTAACAGAAAAAACTAACCTCCTCTTGGGCCAGACCAGGCCGAACCTGAGGACAGATCTTTGTACTCTGAGGAAATGCAAAGGTTATGGTTACAAACACACATTCACATAATCCATCATTACATCCAAATTAAACTGGATTCTCTGTTTGCCCTTAGAGCACGCTGCCGACTCGAGAGAGGTGAACTGTGATAATTACACTTCTCTGAGGTACTTCAGAAGTGATTAATTTAATGAAAATATACTTAAACCAAACAAAGAAAACAATGCAGTGTTTAAAGACATTAGGCTGTTACTGGCGCAGAGCTGTCACAAATGAATAGTAAAAGTAACTACTGCATTAGAAGTCTTGAAGCTTGTATCTCAATTAAAAACTGTAACTATGAAAGCTGGCTTCAGATCTGGGGCAGCTTGATTGTCACTGGTGCCTTGACATTCTGTGCGAGCATTAAACTGTTGAGCGTACCTGAGGGTTCTGTTTTGCCAGCTCTTCAATTTTATGCCACATCTCCTCCCGTTCCTTCAGCTTATACTTCTCTCTGGAGGAAACAGGAGGGCCAAACACAGTTTAGGCTGCATCAAAGACAATAACTCTTAACCATACAACACTTAACCTTAAACATATGTATATAGGGCTGCCACAAGCTGAGCTCTTTACATAATCTGCTGGCTTACAACAATGAGAGACCAGACAGACCATCTATATTCTCCCATTCACTCACTTCTGCTTCTCAGCTTTGTACTGCTGAGTACAATCATCAAACAGCTTCTGGTTCATCTCCATAAACAGCTTCAAAGCATTGTAGATAAGCCCGTGGATTGTCCTGCACAAGAAAAGAATAAAGACACCAGTAAGACAACAGAGAAACACCAATATGTGAACAAAACGTTTATCTTCAAAGGTTCATATTTTCCATCTTTTTAAATAAAAGGAATAATTTGTCACATGAAACGATCCTCAAGACAAATTCTTAATAGACAATTCCAAAAGTGAAGTTTTAACAGAAGCATGGTGGTACTTGTTCCAGTGGCTCTTGGAGTTCTTGTAGAGAGCAGGGAACATGATGGGAAGGATCTTGGCAGCGTTGTCACTGATCAGGCTCATGATGTACTCATTGTTCCAGTAATACAATGCTCTTTCTGCAACCTGCAACAAACATGGTCATTACATGTCACTGGCTACCACACTAACAAAGAAACAATCAACCTAAAACTGTATGACTACAGCAGAAAATGTTATAAATATCCACTTTCATGTTTTTATTGTCTATATTTAGACAATATTTATCTCACACAATACCTCGGTAGGCTGAAATGTGTTAATGTTCAAAGATTGCGAAGTGTCACATTTGGATTTCTAGGAATTTCACTTTGTCCAATGTTCGGTTCTCAAGTGTGACCAATGCTACCATTGTGCTTTCATACCTGGAAATGTGGACTTGACACACACTTGGCCAGCTGTCTAAACAGGGGCTCCATGACTTTAACAAATTCTGAGGGTTCAATGACATCCAGGATTTCCTCCAGCTCATTCAGAAACATCACCTCCTTAGGACTGTGAGTCTTGGGCCAGAACTTCAACAGACCCATAATTACCTGATGTGCATGAGATGAAGGCATATTAGACTTTGAAGGCAAATACCTTTTCACAACTATTTATGCAGTAACAATTTTTTCATCAGTAAAAATGTGTATTACAAATTGTATTAAATCCACCACAAATAGAAAACTCAGGCAAAATGAAAAATGGATATGCTATTAAATAGTGACAGGAAATGGCAAACGTGTATATGTCAAGGCTGTGAAATCTTACAGGCTCAGTGAGGCTGCTATCCTTTTCCAAAAACTGCACCACACAGTAGGCCAGCTAAAAGAACAGAGAATGACATCTTCAAATACTTTCCAAGACATTACAAGAACACAACAGGTTCTCTAACAAGAATCACTGCACATAGTATTAGACTAACAGTTCTCTTTTACTTAAACTGTAATCAACAAATAGGTTTCCACTATAACTTTGAAAACTATGTTAAAATGTAAAACCAGGCAAAGAAATGAGAGGTTTGGCATTTATTCTGTAAACCGTTTTGTCAAAAGCACATACAATTGTTTCTAGTGGTTTTCGAAACAAAATTAATAAAAGAGCAATAATGACTTGTATCCATGCAGAGGAACCAAGTATATGTCATTAAATTAACTGCAATCATGTGCTACTAATGCCTGACAACTAAAAAATTGTTTTCAACTACATTTTGTTTTACCACTCAAAACTCAACAAACTTGTGAAATGTTCTGCTTGAAAAATGTGCTTGGGCAAAAGACTTTTAAGCCTGGTATACACCAAGTTGACAGTTTAATACAACACAGTATATTATATATTATACTTGTAGTCTTTGCAGTAGGTTCAAGTGCAACTTTTATACTCTGATGCAGCCAATGCAGGTGACACCACAGCCAGCTTTCATTGCCTCTAGTTCTTTGACATCGATTTGGTGTGTCCCTAGTATTAGACTGAAGTCATTAATCAAACAAATATATTCAGTACACAGCTCCATACCTGTGGGTGATAGACACTAAGAGACTTGACTTTATGTAAAGGCAGTAGCACTCTGATCAGGAACATTTTGTGCTCTTCTTTCAGTGGTAGGGCAAAGCCATTAATTATGCTGCAGAGAGAACATGAGACTGGTCATGTGACAGACAGGTTCCTTTACATTAACAAAGAGAGAAAAGACCACTTCTTTGGTTTGTCATGGCAACACTGATAGTGACCGCACTCACCTTCCTAAGATTTCTAAGAGCTCTGCAATTCCATTGTGATGCTCTGTCTCGTATATAAACCTACAGTAGGAGATCAAGGACACTGGCTCAAGGATCAAAAGTCTAAAAAAAGCTATTTCACCTCTTATTCTTGAGAAGGCAAAACTCACAAATGAGTCAGACACGACTTGTCTCTAAGAGCTCTGTACATAGAATATAATTAAGGACACATTTTATAAGACTCTGTAGTAAGATTCCACAGCAACTGCAAGTGAAAATGTACAGGTGGTTTAGTTAGAGCTTACCTGTAGAATATGTTGTTGATCTGTCGACGAATGTAGGCTCTCAGCCCCAAGAATTTTCCATAGATCCTGTGGAGGATAGTCTTCAGAAAGTCTCGTTCTCTGGGGTCTTCACTGTCAAAAAGCTCAAGAAGCTGGAAAAGAATAGTGACATCAATGCATTACCCTAGATTACTTCAAGATATCCTTCAAGTAAATTCATAATGCTGTTCTATGACAAAACTGGGTCTTATTCATTCCATTTATTCATCCCATTCATCAAATTTATTTGAGCGATTTATACAAGAATGAATTCCGTATATAACCCAAATTGCTCTTTACCCATTATTACGAGTAAAGAACAATTTTATTTTACATTTACTAACAATAATTGAATACAAATTGAAGTGCTCATCTGTTTTTATTTAAACCATTACGTAAATACTGACAGTATATCACCTTCTGAAAAATTGAAAACCATATTGGTTGCCCATTAATTTAAAGTGCAAAAAGAGATGCTGGTATAGTAATAGAGCCCTATAATACTTACAACATTCATTTGTAGAAAACAGTGCTGGATCACTGAACAAACAAAACAAATTCAGTAACCAGCTGACCTCTGTTTTCTCTAATGACACTCAAGATAGTGTGTCATCTGCTAGTGAGACATTCTGGGATGAAGCTCTAGAGTTGTGAGAAACGGTACTCACCGACAGTACAAACTTTTGGTCGATGTATTTTTTGGCAACATTAGGCTGGAAGTCAGGCGACTCCAGGAACCTTAAGAAGAATTCATATACCAGCTGAGAGACAGAGACAGAGAAGAGGAGGTAGTAAAAGGGATCAATCCTTATACATGACTAATGCATTCTGTCAGATCCTCTTTGCCATTAAAACAACAAATGGTTTCAGGTTCTTTCACAAGTAGACTATTATAAGATAGACATTCTGTTCTAAAACCTGTAAGCTGCTGCACTGTTTCTGTCTAAACAGGCAGCTGTCTTCATTGTAAGATAAATCTTATAAGTGAAAGAGACTGGAATGTTCTAGACAACAACTCTGTGCACAACATAAAAAGCTTTAATTAGACTAATATTTTTGTCTTTCAATTCTTTTTGTTTTTAAATGAAATATGCTTTTTACAATTTATCTCCTGTTATCTGCCAAGTATTTTTTTCACAAAGCTTGGAGAAATTCATTATGGTATTGCCTTCACTACACGGATACATGTGATGCTCCCTTAGAATTTGGTCAAAACATGGAATCTTAGGAGACTACTCTACTATTTAGAAGAGCCTTTGAATTGGAAGTACAGTTATGCTGCTTTAACATGCTGCCTATGGACGCATCTCACCAGATTTTGGAACACAGTGATATAGTTCTGTAATGTTTTGGCTTGAAGCCTCACACACACCTGCAGGTGGGGCCAAGCTGCCTCTAGAGTGGGTTCATCCTCTTCAGGGTCAAACTCAGCTCCTGTGGGGTTGGAGGAGGGTGGCAGAGTCCTGAACAGGTTTACAGAAAACTAAAACAAAGAAGAGAAATACATCAGCCATCATTTAACAAACAGAGCGACTGCTTATTCTAGAAAAAGCTAGCAATGAGTCAAGGTGGTTGGCCAGTTGATTAGTGAGGTTAACTAGTTAGTTAACAGGTTTGTTTATTTTTACCAGTGGTGATTAAAATTATGCAATTCTAAAAAAACAGATGCAACTTTACAGAGAGCATTTTAGAATGCTGTGCTTTAGTGAGAGTCAGCATGGTAAGCAGTTTTAGCTTTTAAATAATCTTCTATAAAGCGTTGCCAGTACAGCTATCAAATCACTGCTTGTGTACAATTTCAAAACAATTGAACCAAACATTTTCAATATGATTACTGCAGGACTTCAAATAGCTTGTGGTGACCCATGTTCATTACTTTGCACTATTCACAGGTTTTTGTGGGGCATTGTGCTCAATGCAGGTTGTTGTGAAGTACATGCAATATTGCACCTGAACCCACAGTACTTCTAATGTAACAGTCAGTAACATTTCTAATGTAATTTCTGAATGTGAAGTGAGGATTGCCCTGTTAATTGTTCAGGGCCCTGTTCATTTTGTGTCCGGGAAGCACCAGTGGTTTTGTCTCCATGAATACTGTAACCTTTTTTAAAATAACTTTATGCTATAAAAGGTTGTAGTTAGATTTTTAACAAGTAGGCTAAATATTAACTCTGTCTGGTTGAGCTCAGGAGGACATTACATGGCTAATTATAAAGACAATATACTCATTACATACATAACATAAAAAAAATATTTTGTTAACCTTTACCATGAGATTTGCACAATGAAACTTTTTCAAAAACCGCAGACACAGTTATGCATGAACATCATATAACTTCAGCACTGAAATGTCATCCTTAGATCTCACTGTGGATCCCAGCATTAAATATGTATGACCTCAAATACCAACTTACTTTGAAGTGACAATCAGAGATAAGATCCTGATTATCACTCATGCTCCAAAATGCCTTAGAGGTAGAACAAAACTGTTACTACAGCAAGAGCAGCAGAGAGGTGGCACTACTTTCTGACAGAATGACGCAATGTATCTAGAACAGAGTCTCAGGCAAGTGTTGGACCAGACCTCCAAACAGTGGTAATGAGAGGGAGGGGCAAGACAATTTCCACTAACACCTCAATATAAGACGAGAGAGCTGGACATGAGAGTATAAAGAGTCCATGTGAAAAGATGGGTGGGGGGAGGGGGGCAGTATTTCTGGAGCCTGGAAAGCTAATGAAGTTATATGACTGGCTATGCATGAGCATGATGGTAAACAGCTGATCTCTTCTGCGAATTATCAATGCCTGAGAAGAAGCGCAGGTGTCTGGGCCTTCATTTATGACAGTTAATTACCCATAATTCCCAGGTTCACATTTACGCGGAGCAGATTTTTTTTCCAGGTAACGGCAAAGGTTACCTCTGCAAAGGTCAGGCAAAAACTTTTACAGTCCAGCTGGTAAAAGAGGATGTACTGCATTAGATGGAGGTCTGTAGTTTGAACATATGTAGCATTCACTTCCGACCGATGGAATGTACATTTACTACCTACTACTGTCAAAAAAGTAAGCAATATGAAAGTGTTGAACAAGCTAATGTTGGATCACAGTTTTGTGATTAGAAATGGACACATGCAATTGACAGTGACAGCAACGATTGATGAGAAAAAAAATCAATAGTTGTGACTTATTTCAACTTCAATACACACATCTAAATCCAGTAACAACCATACACATGTGTCAACAAAGGGCCTTCTTTTTAATGTTGTAAAATACCTAGTACCATACCTAGTCATTTTTCAGACAGCAATTCACATTAAAAACACATTGCTGACAGGACTGAAAGCCACCAGCACTCTGTACAGCCTCAAATCCTTGCTAAACATAGTACATATTCTACTATTCAAAAGGCACGACAGAATTTAACAAAATACTCTGGTCTCAAGACATGCTTTTATATAAGATGTATGTGCACATATGCAAAAGTAGGGCAGATGGGAAAACAATTTTATATTTTTCATTCAGAAAACTGTTTTCGCTGTCAGTATTAATTTTTCATTTACAATATGTAATATGTATCAGATCAGTAGATCTGGTCTTAGTTTAATAAGCCTCATGTCTGCACATCACTTTTTCCACTCATGACTCATGTAAAAGGTGAGTCAGACTGTTCAATGCATCTGAGGCATTACCCTAGTGTTCGTAATTCTTAGAACGGTATGAGAGGAATAATGTTGCCATGGCAACTGAATTAGAGGGCCAATCTTCCATTTCAAAAAGTATAATCATTACATCTGAGAAAAGTTTATTTTTTGAGAGCAGTGGAATCGTTTATTTAGCTGTAGTCTTTTGGTTCTTCAGGGTGTCATCTGTGGCAGGGTGGTGTGGACTAAGCCACATGTGGCTAATATAGAAACCAATGGGGATGCACTGATTTGTGTATGCTTAAAAGATAACTGTACCCTCTCACCATTATGACGGCTTCAGGGTAGATGGACTCTGTGACCACGTCGCGGTTGTGTGTGATGTACTCCACCATTTCGTTGAGGCCGGCTCGCTTCACCTCTTTATACTTTAGATCACTTAATGGATCAGTCACAAAGTCAAAAAGCACGCAGCATTGCCGCAGCTTCTGGACGAACAATTCTTCTCGGTCGATGGGCGGGGCATCTGGAAGACAAAACAGTGTTGAGTGACATCTGCCAGACGAAAGCCACGTGGCATGCAAAGTCTTTAATTGAACACAACCTCCATAACCTCCCAGGGCAGATTTTTAAGACCCTGCGTTCCTACACAAGCACTGTTTAAACAGAGTTTCTATTTAGCAAGTTCTCTGGTCCAGCAGAGTTTTATTTACACCTTGTGTCTCACCTTGACTGTTAAACCTCATCCCCATCTGTTTGTTGTGAATTGTGTGCTCTGCAGGCACCCGAGCAAAATAGCACTGTTCTGCCAAGACAGCAAACTGCTGCAATTTCATTTAGCCTGTAATGTTTTCGTTTTTAATTTAGACATAATATAATAAAATGTACCATGATATTACATTTAGAAGTTCAAAGTGCAAAGCACTGAAACCCTTTAGTTTTTACCTTAGTTTTTTAACTTTTTCTATAAGAATAAGAATTTGGATAAGAAATCATTCTAAATCTTCATGGAGTACCAAAAACTGCTAATGGAGTGCAAGCATACAAAAACATCCCTACAATTAAACACTGAAATCACTTGGTTCAGTATTAATTTTTAAATGTGTTTACAATTAAATGGTTCACGCTCTTGGCTCAATAATTCTTATCCCAATGTGGTGGGAACAGACCAGGTTTTATCCAATGAACCTTTTTAATATAGTTTGGGTCGTTTTTTTACCTTGCATATTTTTAATCATAGTTTTCAAAAAAAGAGAAAGTCATGCAAAAGTCAAACTGTCAATGAACTTGAGTTAAACGCACAGTCTCTGACATCAACAAAGAACAGAACTCTTAGCAACATACAGTGTGAGAACCACTGATTTATATTCTCTATAATCTAATTTAATCTATATAGATTAAATGCCTTTTATGCTATACAACTTTAGCAGCATTTCCGATATATTTATTCCACCACACCAAAAATCATCCCCCCACGGCTGCAGCTTCTCAATGACTTGACTCACAGTCAAATACTGGAAAATATTAAAAGGTAAGTGTTATACAAGAGAATTGAACTGTAATCATAATAGTGGTGTACATTATGCGTTTAATTTTCCAACATTATACACTAGAACAGTGATCCTCAAATGGCGGTCCTCTAAACGTGACTTCTTTCCAACCTTAAAACAAAATAAACCATAAACTTTTGACCATTTCTATAGCACAATCAGCAGTGTGTCTATACTACTGAGCTGTACACATTACATGTGCTCAGGGATATTTGTGGTTATGCATTTATATATCTTCTAATATCTTTATCTAGCACCCAACTTCTTTTTAACCTCTTATCTTCCATGCACGCCGCTTCTCTCCCACCAAAGACATGCCGCACAAAGAGTACCAACATTTGAGTCTAGCTTATTTTAACACCGGTAGTCCAGACACAGTGAACAGGTAAATAAATGGACACTTTCACTGTGAAACTGCAGAAAACAAAAATGTAGCAAAATAAAATTATTTTTACTTGACAGTCAAAATTTTAAAAAAATGTAAATTTAAATTTTTAAAAATATTTAGTGTTTGCTAAATATGACTTCAACTACTGTACGCCATTCAGTTTGTGACAGGTATCTACATTTAGCATTATGCATGTTAAGAGAATTTACAATGAACAATACTCTAACTTTCTTTTCTGATCATGATGAGAGCATTATAATTGTTACATTATGTATGTATTTTCAGTTTTTTTTTTGATCGCTATGGCTGGTTGTTTAATTTTACAACTCAGAATGTGGGCCGTGTGTGGGGAGGTTTCGCCACCCGAGGACGGGGGCGTGGTCAATGGTAAATTACTCATGGGTGAAACCACCCGGGGAAATCCCCCCAACATATAACCAAGGTTATGCAATCTCTTAATAGTGATCTTGACATATTTACATTTGTTAAAGAAAGGATTTGTTATTTTAGATACAATAGTTTCCGTTTAAGACACTGTGCAATGAGATGGACTGCAGATGGTATGGAAAAGATGGAAGGGGGATTCTTTTAAACAGTGCTGGTAAAATGATAAATCTGGGGCACAGATGACAGCTTCAGTGAATCTATATTAAACAGGATCCACAGAGAGCTGCACTGCAGCAGCTCCATCAGAACATTCTGACTTCTCCTTCACATGATGGCACACATAACAGCACTCGACACGAATCTAACAGTTCTTAAAATGACAACCTGTCAGAGGTTTGTTAACTTAGTTTTGATCAGTTTCTGAAACCACTTTCTACCTGTAAAGTTGACACCAATGACACCAGCAGACCTTTCTCTACAATTTTTTAAATGCTGCCAGAATATCTGCGGGCCGTAAACGTCAAGCTCCTGCAGTAACTCAGTTTCTCACACAGCCCAAGCGCTTGTGCTGCTTCTAAAACGAAGGACAAACAGATTTGAAACGTCACCTTGTCGCATTAAGTATGGACAACCTCAAGCTGTCCATACTGCAGTGTAGACACGGTGTTAGAATATTCTCACATTATCATTCGTTTAATGTAAATGTTTTGCGCATGAGCCGCAGGCATGTGTATGACCTTGCTTAATCGACAATGGATACGTTTTATAGATTTAATCTTATAGACTTAATTTGTCGATTATTAGGTCATCTTTAGCATCCCCACAGCATCTGTATACATCA
Organism: Ambastaia sidthimunki; assembly: GCA_036877625.1. Lineage (NCBI taxonomy): Eukaryota > Metazoa > Chordata > Actinopteri > Cypriniformes > Botiidae > Ambastaia > Ambastaia sidthimunki. The sequence goes on along the minus strand of JAZGTK010003155.1, from coordinate 14,849 downwards.
GCTTTTTTGATAAAAACCATGATTTAGGGCTAGTCATATTCATCTAATGTCAAATAAACTAGTACACAAAGATAAAAACATGAAACATTATAATCAACCAGTAGACACCCATAAAAGGTAGAGGAGCAACTACTGATATTTCACTATTATCCACAGTTATCAATCTGATCTGCAATTTCTTTCTCAAAGAAACTCTGCTAATCTCCAATCAGAGGTTAAAGATATTTTGATCATGACTGGTGGCTTATCAATTGGCCCCTCCCTAATAAATAAAGAAAAATAGAACAAGAGAGAGACAGAGAAAGAGCTGTTGTAGGAAATAAAGTGAACAGCTAGTGCATAAAAAGAACTGTGACAGAGAGGTGCCTCGGCCCACACAAAGCAGACAATTTAGCAGTGCATAGTCGAAAGTCTCACCGAGGGCCTATTCGATTATCTTAAAGTCACAACCCAGCAAATCAAACCACTGTGTGACGGCAGGCCTGGAGCAGCAGAACCCGCAGGGAACCATTTATCGCATTTTGTACACTGGCACACAAATGGCACAGAACACAGCTCAGACTTAATGATTATTGCTTAATGAGCCTTGCGTTTCTTTGCAGATGGAAAGCGGAGCTGAGCACTGAAGGCACAGCCCTTATGAATGCTGGATTGACTTCCTGTCTGTTACTGTGTACGGTATAGTGTTATAACCATGTCTGGCTGTTACTGCCACTTCCCACAAGCTATGGATCTATCCATCTTCATCCACTTTTGGTCTTAGTACACCAACAACTGCAAGGCTGCATTTTAAAACATGAGCTGCCCACCTAAAGCATGTTGGCATTGTATATGTGCTAAAACGTTCAGTTTTTGCTTGGGAAAGAAAGACTATTTTGTTTTATATTCTATTAGTCAAACAAATATAACTGTAATTTATATATGCAGGGCACAAACACAGGGTGCATTAGAGTCATTAGGGGCATTTTGTGCACTTGATGATGAGCATCACTTGAAAAGAAGTCCTTTGTTGTGCATTGAGACAGGCCACTGTTAGCTTTGTAGACAACAAGTCATATCTACAGGGGCAGAGGAGGTTTTTTGATAAAAAGAGGGATTTAATTAAAATTTAACGCAAATTTAAATAAGTTTAAAGCACGATTTTAAAAAGTATACATATATATAAATACACACACACACACATATATATAATACAGCCCTAGTGCATAGGTGTTCCCTAAAAAGCATTTTATTCTGTCTTTAAAAATGTCCTCAGTATAAATAGACACAACCCCAAAGGCCTTTAATGGAAAAAAACCCCATCACATTATGAAGCCCTAGAGCAGAACAGAACAAACAGCCAGTCATTAGACCTCATTAGACCTAGAACTAACCTCCATAGGCAAACTAGCAGGACATCTTTATCTCAGTGTTCTGTCAGCCATGCAAAGCCAATGTCAGATAAACATGGATTTTAACAGTGTGGGAATGCAGATTATCAATATTAACATTTATAGACATGATTTGAAATATATTACACTACTTTTAAATTGAATGTTATGCAATGCGTGAAAGGCACTGTATAAATCCTCATAATTACCAATACACAGTAGTTGATAAAGCAATATCAAACAGGAAGGACTGCTGTTAGACTCTAGGTCAGGGCTAGTCAACTGGTGGCCCGCAGGCCAAATTAGCCCCACCAATCATCTTTATACGGCTCTCTACAGGCACAAAGCTGAGTGTTAGAATGTCAGATTCAGACCAGTCTCTGTTTGTAACTCAGTGACCAGTCAGCAGTGACTGTAAGAACTGTGCACATTTTTGGAGAACTAATTTCAACTTGAAAGTAACGTTAATTGAAGGCTGCATTCCAAGACCGAATGCATCACAATTGCAAAACATACGGACATCACTTAAAACGTGATGAACGTTTTAAATGAATATGTCTGTTAATATTAAAGTACAAAAAACTACTACATACTGAAGTATGAATGACAATGACTGTGTTTTCTGCATCTTCAAAACACATGAATGTCACCAGTGCTGCTCTGAGAAAAAAAATTACATTTATTTTAATTAAAAGACAATATCACCTATCATTAAGACAAAACTAAATGTAAGATGTGTGTGCCTTTTCTCAATAAATACATGCATGCATACATACATAGACTGTCAATTTAATCAACAGTTCATCAACAGTTTAAACTGATTCACAGAACCAAATTCTAACAGTTTTCTACTGTGCTATTACATAATCTGTCATAACACCCTTGTACTCGAGCTAAGGAAGGAATGTGAAGCTAGTCTAATGACACACTCTGAAAATTACTGATCAAATAAAGCACATTAAAAACAATGTTGCTTTTATATCACTAGCAAGCTTATCACATATATGGCCTAAAAATACATCAAGTCTGTTCAAAGATGTTATCACAGAACTTATGTAATCCACTTGTCAGAAAAAAAACAAAGAACAGAGCTCACAGAGAACTGATCTATTTTGTCACAAAGCCATAATGTACAAACATATAAATAAATTATGTATGTACGCATTCGGTCGTCTTTTTCGTCTCTATTTCAGTGAATTAAAGGTGGATACAGATATTTATAAACATTAGGTCAACGTTTGCTTCTCTACCTGCCTACACAAAACAAACATACACACACACTGGAATTATAGCCAATACTAAAAATTAAATACACTTTGAAAGCCACTTGTTTCAATGGATTTCCTAGATAAACACTGAGCATTTGGCTCGACTGATGCATAGTTCACACACAAAGACAGGAAACAGGAGACTTCCAAGCTTCCTCTGTTTGTTTGCCATGTGGACATCCAGAAACAGTGCCAGATAACTAAAAGCAGTGTTGTCTAGGCCAGAAACAAACACACAGAGACATTGTTCTAATGCATGTATCTGTTTGGCACCCTGCACAAAAAGGCGAATACTTCTGATGGTCAAGGCTCCACAAGAATGCTCATGACGCATTAAACAGTCCAGAGTATTTTAAGATGCAGCGAGATAAACTGAAACTATTGTACTGGCGCATGGGCACACAACTTTGAACCAAGCTAAAACCATCAAGAATAACCCTTGTCAAAAGTGAGAATCATTCCAGTTATGAAACTGGTGTACAAAAATAAAGGTACTGACAGTGGTTAGCTGCCTTCCTTGAGTTTAGGTCCATTTTAGTACCACATTTTGAGTCAAACTAACAGAATGTGCTGATCATGTGTGGAAAATCACTTGTTCTGCTCTAGGGCCTCAAAACCACGTGTGTAGCACAGATAGCAAATTTCCACAGTTATTGAGAAAATAGCTTTAAATGAAAATGACAATGCATAAGTTTTTGCATCTGACTAAGCTGACATGATCATAAGTAGATGGCACTTAATAAAGGTGGAAACAGGATGCAAAACATTATGTGATTCACTCAGACATCAAAAACACGTGATCACATGCATTTCTGTGATGGCCTTCAAATGTGGTTTACTGATCGGATCACAAAACATTTTGTACAGCAAAGCAACGCCTACTCATCTAACACCCTGTGAAGACTGCTTGTTACGGCTTTAAAGAAATCTGCTCAACCATCTGATCAAACATAGAAAAAAACAGCCCATACACATACGTGCACAAGATGCAGAATGCATCTGCGGTACGCCTAAGATTTACATCAAGCAGAACGTTTTATAAAAAGTGTGTGACTGTGAAACACTGTGTGTTAATGTATATAGATATAAATGCAGATCATGTGAAGGACACACATCCAAAGTTCACGTGTGTGGACTTTTGGTGCTTTATAAACACGCAGAAATACGCTAATGTAGTAAGTGATGTCATGACATCAGAGGCCCTTCAGGGCCTTACATAACAAAAAGGGAAGCACACTGCACTGCAATGTAGGAATAATGATGAACTTGATTCACAGAGCTGACAACCGACAGCTCAAGTGCAGTAGCCATTAACAATGTAACTGAGACGTCAGATAGTCAAACCTTATGCCTTAAGAAAAGTAAACATTATACTCTTAAAAATAAGCTAAGTAGCGGTGGTTTGATTAAGTTTAATCTCCAATGTGAATTGTTGCAAGGTTTCACTGTCCTACTTAGTGCAGGCACTTCCACTCCTGATCCAATTACTGTCTATGGCTCACAGTCTCTGCGTGGCCAGACAGCAAGGACTCCCCTTCACTGAACAGCCAAGCACCATGTCAGAATATCTCCAAATCACTTTGGATCACTTTGGTACTTTTAATCTTTGAATCTGACTGGACAGGAACTTTGTATTTGGTACATTTAAAAAAACATCTGCGGCAAAATGACTGCAAATCTTCTCACTGGCGTCAATCAGTAAAACTGTGTGTGTTCACAGAAACAAATCTCCTGCAGAGGAGACAGATGGGTTAAACTTATTGAAAGCAGATTTCATGTAATGGTGTTTGTTAATAAAGCAGATTTCACGTAATGTTTGGTAATTACATTTTTAGAATGCGCACCTGTGTTTTCTGCATTGCTACTCTACATTTCACTGTGTCATACTGCACACATAAGTGCAAGCTGTAATGTCAGTTTTATCAACAAGTAACCCTTTGAACTGCTTCTATCTAACTGGTCAATGACATGGCAGCCACAAAAATATTTTTATCTTGTGTTTTTTTATATGTGTTTTTTTTTAGTTACCAAATACCATACTGTACCACACCATACGCAAAACAACCTTGCCAGTACACCAGTAACATTTGATAGCACTAAAGTGTCAATCGCTTTCTTGATTGCAAGACCCTTCATCACTCTTCAATCAAAAACCCATGTCTCACAACACATATCCATCTTTCAGGATCACAAAATGACCTAAAAAAAAATAAATATAGTGCAGAGGCCATGTAAGGCTGAGTTAAGACAATCAGCACCATTCACTGCAAAGTCCTATGTACACAACACCAGATAATTTATCAGTTTCCTAAAATCATTTGTGAACACTGTTCAGGCAATGTTCAGTTTGGAGCAGTATCTACCTTTGAGTGCAGGGAGTTTCTGCAGTTCCCGGTTCTTACTGAGGCTGAATCGTGATGAGCTCTGTCTACGCTCCTTCTTTACGATCTGTGGCCCACCTGAGTACTTTATTTTGTTGAGCTGAGTAGGAGGAGGAGTGCTGTTGCTCGGCCGCTTGCTGGCTGTCTGCTGAGCCTGGGAAAACAATGTTCAGAATGAAAATGGGCACATTTAACAATTATATGCTATTGTAACACTTTTGGTTTCAGGAGGTCAGACTCTAATGTCAAACGATAGTAAAAACAATACAGAGGAAACAAAATAATAGTACAAAGACAAAAGAACAATCCTGACAAACAAGATTGTGACCAATTAAAATATCTGACTGTTGTGTCACATTTTGGTCAATAGCCTGCAGGGGCTTACGTAACATTTTTGACTATGCAAATGGTAAGTGTGATTCAAACACCAGATTTGGGATCCATGAATATTATCAGTCTAAAATCTATGCATCTCACAAAACCACACAATAAAAAATTTAGCATCTGTGTTAGAAGCTTCACAGGCCATTTGTAATACAGAGTACCCGCTAATGAGAGGCCTGTTTCATGATAAACACTTATGCCAGAACACGAGCCAAAAGGAAATTCAAAAACAAAAATGGGAACAGAGAGATGGTAATTAATAATTCATTTTTGGCATTATTTCTTCTTCATAAATTTGACACATTATGAAAAAGGACCTAACACTAAATGTACAAACACTTTGAAGAACAGGTAAATCTCTAATTTTGTAGGCCAGATAATAAAGAGTTATTTTGAAAATATTAAACTTTGTAAAGAGCCGTACGGCTGAACCCCTGTACAGTTAGACAAAGAGATTCAAGCATGTGTGTGTAAATGTGAGAATGTGTCATCTAACACTTTAAAAACTTGTTTAAACTCAATGAAATAAGTTGTTATACAAAGCACAACTTCAGTCACCAATCTGCAGGCAAACTGCCTCACTAATCCCTGGAAGTTGAAGTCCACAACTAGCCTAACCTACATATCTCCTTATTACCATATCTAGACTCAGCCCACATTAAGCATTCAAAAGTAGTCTGAGCCACACTATCAAGTCCATGCAAGATGAGTGTCACCATTTTGACCATAGGTAAAACATACTACCATAAGGTGACTGTTCCCAAACAAAACAGCTCTTAGAACAGAAGTATTGCGTAACTTATATTGATTCAAAAACAAAGATATAACAATATAACAACTCTGAAAATTAAAACTATACCAAAGCTGAAGAAAAACAACATGTAGCATGTGACTTGTCCAGAAATGACAAGTTCCCTCAGAATATTGTTGAATATTGTTTTATGTAACAGGCTCATAATATTTATTGAAGTTTAAAAAAGAGGCACTGTCCAAACAACAAAGCGTGTGTGTGTGCGCGCTTTAATAGCCTGCTGATGTTGGACATGGGCACATGTTGAGACCTGCCCACATCATTGCAGACTTGGCCTCAGTAACAGGGGTTGCATGACTGAGCCTGACTTAAAATAGAACAAATCAATAGACTTCACCATCTGCTACGTCAGACTCTCAGTGCACTGATTCCAGCCATCAGTAACACTCACTTTGAGAAACATTGAGTTATCCGAGAACCTAAAAGGCCTACTGAGAAAGACTATTACGTAACAGTACAACCAATAGGATGGATACAGCGGAATACTGATACTTTGCTAAAAACACAAATTATCTAGCAAATTACTGCTGCAACAGGCAATGTGAGGGCAACAACACACAAGGAAAGAAAGAAAAACTGAATACAATTTCTTTGGCATATAAAAAAAAAACAAGTTAGACTGGACGCTAATACCACAGCAACAACAGGGAAAACACAGAAGCATAAACGGCCGTTGTGCACTGAACTGAATATGCAGATCTGTTACAGAGCAGGGACTCTACATACTCATCCAGAAGCTTATTTCATGTCCTAACCAGACGTGACAAAATAATTGTGATATAACTCATTTAATGATATCCTTTGTGATATCCCAGATGTGACCACAACAGGGCATTTTTCTGACTGCTTATTCATTTCTGTGGCGTTGTGCCATGTATACAAACCCAATGTGAAACCTCACTGGACCAAAATCCTGCTTGTCCGTACAACATTAAATATCAAATATATTTGAAATGTTTGTATGCATAGACACATTTGTCTTGTCACTTGAAACTTGACTGGTTGGAACACAGTGTTCTGGACTTCCTTTTGAGAATGTTGTAGAAATATGACTGAGAACACAGTGTTTATATTATTGAATAAATAAAAATTAGTAAACCTATTTAACAAAACAGTGATTGTTGAGACCAGTGAAATATACTTAATCCTGTTTACTGGCCACTTAAACAACTACGGATGATGTATTTTGTGTATATCCACTGCAATTGTGCTTGACTGTGCATTTATTTCCCTTCCTTCTTTTCACTTGATAGGAGATGAAACATCTTGTAATTTAATTAAGCACAACATCAAGACATAAAAAAGAACAGAAAAGATCAAAACCCTGGCATATTTTATGAGATACTTGTATTAAATCTAATAACACAACACCATCTAAATCCATTTTCTGAGAGTTTTTTCACTGCTTTTTTTAGAAGCATGTAAAACATCTTTAAGACCCATCTCAATATTACTGGTTATTGAATCAAAGTACATTTAAACACAGAAAATTTAAAACAAAGAACCAAAATTTTGCAGCTAATCATGAGGTGTGAGCTACTGCATTGGCTTAAAACAAGAAAGATGGTACAGGGTTTATCTATCCTTAGCCTTACTATAACAGCTTGAGTGTATAACGAATTCTATGCTTATATGGCCAACATTCCTTTTCCCTATAAAAGCCAGTGCAGTTTGTACCTAACTTAGAGTCATTTTCCATACGTGGAAAGTATAAACAACATGGTACATTCTAGATCAAGACAACACAGTTACAGAGTTTTAAGCCATGAGTGTGACAGGTCAAATGCGCAACTCTAAAGAAGATAAACCATGTGTAACATACAGAACAAGAACTTGGGAGGTTTCATAAAATCTGAGATGCAACACACATCAGCAAAAACTAACAATAAGAAATGCTGTGATTACTTCACCAAATACTATGCATAATTAATGGTGTCTTGCATAAGGCACCGAAATTGAACTTTTTGGTTTCTAGTACCCTAAAGGGCAAAAACACTCAGACAGCAACAATTTGTGCCAATTCCAATAAACAGCAGCAGTCAAACAATAACTGATCAACATCAGCAATAACTGATTAACATCTTTGACTCAATGGTTTTAAAATAAATAATTTTTACCTCTTCAGAATTCTCAGTTCCAGCATCTTTCCCGGTTCCTGCGTTACTGTTTTTTGTGCTGCTTTTTGCAGATTTGGTGGTTTCCTGCAGTGGACACAAACAGAACAAATGCATTAACTTCTGGCCCCTAAATCAGAATACGCTCTAACTCAATCTGATCACGTTGATCACTTTTATAACCACCGTTCAGTATTTTTCAGGGGCCTAATAGGATGGTCTGCACGCAGGCCAATTCATGCTGCATTTATTCGACATGGCAGCTATGACAGGTGGTGGCACACAGCAGCCAAAAGGCAGCTACATTTTAAATAGGCAATTACATGCACAACTAATTGAATAATTCTGGGAATTACAAATGATTTCTGCTTACACCATCCAGCATCACATACACAGGCACAAAGTTGTCAATTTCGATATCGAGCGTTTATATAACGAAGCTACAGCTCATGCGCTACTTCTTTCTAATAAAACAGTGACTCGTGAAGGGAAAGGAGACATGTTTCTCTTTATTGCTTAGACTGCAGCCTGAACTAATACGCCTCTAGGTTCACATATTAACGGTCGTTCATGATTTGTAAACTGATTTGTAAAGCAAAGACCGGATAATCTTTCTAGTAGCATTTCCCATTTTTGTAAAACACGTCACGGTGGGCTAAAGAAAACTTTTTTTTTCATTTAAATATTTACGAAAATATAACTGTCAGTATTTTGACTAAAGATACACAGACAGAAATGCGCCTTTAGCGCTAGTGGCTAGCGCGGCCTTCACTGGCAAAAACAACACCAGTAAAAGCTGCAGAATAATTCATTGATTAACTAATACCTCATACGCATTCATTAGACCGAACGCAGATGTTTCTGTATAGGAAATGTAATCTATACTTTACCTTGTCTTTTTTTGTTTTATTCGGCATTTTGCAAATGTTGTCTTAGCCGTGCCTCCGCGATAAGGCTTCCCTTCACTCGGGCTCTCGCGCACTCTGTTACCTCCAGCTCCCCGCGCCCTCCCGTCACCAGGAATAATCTGATTGGCTGAGAAAGTGCCAAACTGCCTAGTGACAGCGCAATGGAATTTTCCTATTGGGCACTCCCTGAAGCAGACCGTCTTGAGCTTTCTGAAGCGGGTCCTGGCTGCGACGAGGAATGGGAATACAGGCGTTATTGACGATTTCTGTTATCTGTCGTGTGATTGTGCTCGCGTTAGAGAAATTGATTGTGGGAAGGACGCTTGCGTTGGTGACATTAACCGTCAAAATATTTATATGTCAGAATAGGTTCATTTACAGCGAATTTTGATTGCATTGCTCAAAGTGATTTGGCCTGCCCTGAACCCCTTTGTATGTTCTTTGTTATATGCAATTGAGGTGTGTTGTGGGATTCGCTGCAGAAAATGGTATCAGTTGCAAACGCATGATTTATATATGCGTCAAAAACTACATTCGCCAATCTTTAAAAAACAGGAATTTTTAATGTTTGTATTCAAAGATTTGTAATTATTTTAATGGATTAAAATGTTAATGTTTAGGTAGTATGTGTTATTAGATTTAATAGAACTACTTTAACATCTAATGAGTATAGCTACTAAGCACGTTGACAATATTAATATTTTTACATTACTGATAAGATTAATGATGTAAATACCGATACAGAGTCATCTACTGCCCTCTATTGATGTGTTTTATTCTTTAAATTCGGGACAATTGTGATCAAAGAATGGCTACATGTATCGAACAGAATATCGCGGTGTAACGTGGTCTTTACCCAAAAGGAATACATCGTACCGTCTGACAAGCAACAATCGTAAAGGTGTATGTACATGTTCACACAGCATCCAACACTGTGCAAAATCCAATCTATATTCACAGTAAATGTCTGTCTAGAATTAAGTTTCTAAGATTTAAATTTCAGAATTAAATATTTACAAGCAAACAATACAACTACAAGTTCACAAATTAGCAGATCAAGCCAAAGGCACAAGTTACAGTATATTACTTTTAGATTTGTAAAAAAATCTCTGCATTATTACGTGAATGATGTTAAATGTTAATAAAACTTAAAGGTATGCCACAGTGTGTGTACAAGATTATGAAATACAAGTCTATTAGTAACAAGAAGCATACAAGCAAGCAAACACAAAAGGTTGTGAAGCTACATCAACTATATATTTGTAAGAGAACATTATGAACAGTACCAACAACACAGAATTATTTCTTTAAAACAAGACAAAAGGGCAGAAGAACACTCATTGACACACAGTACAGTGTAATAGGAACTATAAAGCCTGAGCTTGACATTTTCAAACAAGAGCTGTCAATTCATATGCATATGTCCTTGAAGCATGAACTCCACAGAATTTTGCCTTTTCTGAATGTTTCTGGCTTCTGTATTAAAATATCTTCATTTAAATGGAATGAACAGAGCAAATGGTTTTGGGGTCTGAAATGTCTAATACACATAAATTTTGTAATATGTTTACCATTACCTTAATATTTTAACAGATATTAAGTATTCATTATTTGATGAAAGTTTGCATTTGCTTCCCAGCACTTTTGAATGAATGTTAAATAAATACTTCAAATTCACTGTTATTTACATTCAGGGGTAACATGTACATCCTAAAGCTACTTATGGAAGGTCCTTCACAAAGGCTCAAAACTGAATTCAAATGTGTCCAAGTTTAGTTGGTCAGTAAAAGAACCTGGAAGAGAGGAGAAAGATATGGGTGCCTCAGATTCCAGCGGGTTTCCCCAGATTTCAGAGGGTTGCCCTTCCCTTCATTATTATTTGTTTGGATTGTGTCCACACTATTAAGTTCTAACATGATGTCATTCCCCTTAGAGATGTCTATAGTTTTAAGAACTTGCTCTTCTTTTTTTTCTTTTCCTTCATTAACCTTTGAGTTTGCATCCTCAGTTGCTTGAACTACTGAATCTCGTTTTTGAGAGATCCTTCACTTTGTGTAACTTCAGAATCTTTGTTCTTAAGAGATTCTCTGCTCTGTGAAATTTCTATAGCTTCTTGACTCTTTGCAAATGTTGAGTCCTTGTTGAGTCCAGATTTTGAGTCCCTGGGTTCTTCAGTCTGTTCTGATTTTCTATTAGTTTTCTCTGTGTTGTTGGACTCATTACTTTTGGAAGTTTTCCTACTGCTTGAGTCATTGTTTGGAGGTTTGTCACCAATGCTGGCACTAATACAGTTTTGAAGTAGAAAATGTTGAACAAATCGTTTAGGTTAATATAAACATTTTGACTATCAAGATTCACTTTTGCACTTTTGTTTTTTTTTATTTTTACAAAATAATTAATTAGAATTTATACAAATCCAACTGAACACAAAACAAAAAGGGGGTCTTTTAGAAATTTTTTTTTTAAAGAAAAAGCTGTTAAACTTGTTTTTTCCTCTGCAATTTTATTTAACTTTCCAGTTAAACAGCAAGACACTTCAAATATCCAATGCTGTTCTGTTCAACAAAATAAAAAAAATTCTATTTCTCTCATACACTTGTACACAAGAGGGCGCGGTTACACTATATTATAGCTCATGGACATATTATATTATATTATAGGCATACGTACAACTGTTTTACATTGGTAAACAATTTTAACAGAGTATTATAATTTTATAGTATTTAGTATTTTATAGTAGTTAAACAAATTTTACCTCCTGATCTGGATGAAATGTATTGAAGATTGACTCACATTTACAGAGTGTGTTTATATATTGTCATTTTATACAATTTGTTAATTACAATTTTGTAAGGATTGTAAGGATACATAGCTTAATATGGATTATAATATTTGCTATCATATTAAAGTATAAGAAAAACAAATACATTAAAATTGAGCACAACATTTAGACAAGAAAATATTTAGCAAGTATAAAAAAATCATTTTAACAAAACAATTAGATTACTTGTGATTTATCCCAGAAACACACCAAGTGTGAAAACACCCTTACTGAACACTTATTTCTCATTTCATCTTGTTTCATCTATAAAAATTGGTTGGCCGGAGTTTCTACCAGTAAATAAAAGTGACTGGACAACACATATACACATACTTGTGTATATGTGTATAGTATACAGTTCTTCATCTACATTTAATGTCAATGTTATGCATTTTGGCATAATGCATTTTGCATTTTTTTCAATATTCCTTAATGTCCTGAGGTTGTTGTTCCCTAGTAGAGCTTTAAAAAAAGATTTGTCTTGTCTAGATATTAAGGGAGGGGCCATAATGTCCACAAAGGTCAAATTAGGCTTTGCTAGAACCATGAAACTACGGTGTATTGCAATGAACAAATTTTGGAATATCTAAACTCTATTTAATGTGTTACAATTGTGCTTGTGTGTTATATAAAACAAGAGTCCTGTGGTAAACCACAGTTAATTATTCAAATGCTAATAATTATGCCACTGCTTTCCCATTCCTCATACTTTTTTAGTACACCTCTTAATTTGATTGCCTATTCTTTCAGCCAGTCACACATGCACCTCACACATTATGTGGCTTAGTTGTTGCCAGCCATTAAAGTGGACTTTATAATTGGCTTTGGAAGTTTAATGCACAGTGCCCACTGTCTTAATGAGACAATCAGTAAAAAACATTTATGTTTACATTTGTGCATTTGGTGTTATTCTTTTATCCAAAGTGAATTAAAAATTTTCTTGTTAACATATATTTGAGCGCCGTGTTTTTATGCTAAATCTTATGATCCAAGTTATTCCAGCATGACTTGAGAATGTAATATAATTTCTTTACATTTTTGATTTTGTGGGTAAAATAATAGGAAGACGAAACAACTGCCCAGTTTCACAACTGCCCTAACCCCACAGATATAGATACAGCAGTAATTACAGAACCGCACATGATAAACAAACCTCTGTTATTCTCCAATGCAGTGAATTGGTCTTACTCTATGCACTTTCTAGAAATCAGACTGTACACCTTTTTGGAAGAGAAGTCATCTTTAAAACATCTCAAGCTGATGAATTGATTGCTTTTGAAGAACCAAACATTTGCCCGTCTGCCCTCTTATTCGCATCAAATATTTAAAAAACGATGATTCTGGCTGAAATGGATAAATTAATCATAATCATCATAATTCAGATTTGCAATTCTGAGATTCATTTATAGGATAAACCAATAATATGATTAAAATGTTTTGCATATATTGCTAAAAAGATTTTATTGTCTGGTGACAGAACTGATTATGCACAAACACAATGTTCAGAAACATAGTACATCATGTAAAATAACATAACATCATAAAAACAAAGATGTCTGAATAGCAAAATGCTATGATCTCCAGCCATTTCCACCCAAACAAATGTGGAATCAACCTGAGGGTGTCTGGAATGAGGTGAAGCAGACCATGAACAGATTCTTATTTGTTAAATGATCGATTTAAGAACACAAGCATGTATTGACTTTACTTCTGCATACACATGGCAGAATTGTGTACTTGAAAAAAAATATATGTATAGTCTTTTTTACTATAAATAGGATGAATTTCATAGAAATACAGTTTCGTAGCTCGACTGGGAGAGCATGGCACTACTGACAAGGTCATGGGTTGATTCCATCAAGAAACACAAAATGATTAAATGTAAACCTTAACTGCACTTTAAGTCACTTTGAGGAACATCGTCTGTTAAATGCTTAAATATAAATCTCCTGTGACCCCATCTGCATTTTACTGAGATCTCCAGGCTTGACAGTCTTTGCCATTACAACTGATTTTGTATCAGCCCATAAACAAGATATGATGTAAGCACAAGCACACCTGTCTTCACCACACTTAAAGGGGTAGAGATTATTATTGTGTGCCCTTAAAATGCATTGCCACTGTTCTTAAAGTAAATTCTTTACTTAAGCTTTTGTAAATGCCATGTTGTGTCTATAGAGGGCGACATTGTTAAGCAACGGTCAGTTTCCAGAGGAGTCTTCCAGTTCTGAGGAGAGTTCAAAGGATTGTCAGTGTTACTCAGGAGAGGAGAAGATCTCTCTGTGTGGCTCACACACTTCTAGATCAGACTCCCACAGAAGCAGTAGTCACGGAAGCCCTCAATCTCTGAAGAGAGGTACACACACATGATAGCAGTAGCAGTGGTCTGAGATCTGGGTTTGTAACCTGGAAGCTGAAGGTTCAATCAATGCAAGGGCCAATCCATAAAGTATCACCAATGTGTCCCCTGAGTAAGACCCTAGACCTAGACCCTGCTTCTGGAGGTCTGTTTTTATAGCTTGTACTGTAGAAATGAGAGCTTTATTAAATAATAACCTTCTACAACCGGTTGCATTAACAGTGGACTAAACAAATTTGCCATTGTGACATTAAATTAAGCACTTAACCCCAGGTTGCTCCTGGGTGTCGGTGGCCGCAATATATATGCCATTAAATTGTTATGTTAAAGAACCTGTTGCTTAAAAAACTGCCCTCAGTCACTCACCACACGTGTTGTGTTCTTCTCAGCTGTGTCATTGTCTTCTATGACATCTGAAAGTGACTATGCCATC
>JAZGTK010003154.1:0-28381 GCA_036877625.1 Ambastaia sidthimunki | reverse complement strand
GATGCAACATTATTTAATGTCTTTTCAGCTGGCTGGAGCAGCATTTATTGCAATTGGCTTTTGGGCCTGGAGTGAAAAGGTAACAGTTCCCTTATGTTCTTTTAAACTACTAACGATCTTGGCCTAACCTACATACATTAACTAAACTCAGTAAGTCTTGTAACTACAGATTTTGATTGTCCCAGGGAAAAACAACAAGTGTGTATATGGTTTATTTCTTTTTTCTTTTTGCAGGGTGTATTATCAGATCTGACACAAGTAACACGCTTACATGGTTTTGACCCTGTTTGGGGAGTGCTAGTCGTGGGCACGATCACTTTTATTTTGGGCTTTGCTGGGTGTGTTGGAGCACTCAGGGAAAACATATGCCTACTTAAATTTGTAAGTATCCATCTACCTTTTGTGATACTGTTTTACACTGTTAAACAGCATACTTGCATACCTTGTTATAGGAATATTTGGAAGTTTAAGTCACTGGGTTTACTGGTTAAACTGCTGTTTATAGTTAGTTAAAAAAGTAACTTTTTAGTTTAGTAGTTTAAGTAACTTTTTTACATGTTCTTTTAATATTTACAACTTTTTTACATTTCGCTAACATAAACTCCACATAATGACAAATCCATATAATAAGAAACAGTTTGTTAACCGTCAGCTGAGGATCTTTGATCTTTCATCTACTTCTTCACTTTGTCTTGCAGTTTTCTGGGCTCATTGGGTTCATCTTTTTCCTGGAGCTGACAGCTGCAGTGCTAGTGTTTGTGTTCCAGGGGCAAGTTAGGGAATGGATGAACGATTTCTTCTTGGCCAATGTAAAGGCTTATCGGGATGACATTGATCTGCAGAACCTGATAGACTCTCTTCAGAGACTTGTAAGTTTTTAAGTGTATATTAATCCTTCCTCAATCAATAATAAAATGAGTGCATTTTGGCATATTTTAAGTTTTTTTTAATAAGGATTAATGGCCAAAACAATCTTTTAGTTTTCATGTTGTGTTTAGTGTTTGCTAGTGTTACAGTAATATTTGATTGTAACATCTTTTTTCCAATAAATGTTGACACTTCTGTTGATTGTCAGTTGGTACAGCATAAGGCTTAATACTTGTGAAAATGTGGTGAGAGGAGCTTTTAAAAACAATTATCTGTTTTTTGAAATGGCATTGGCAGTTTACAGAGTTGTTTTTTGTGTCAGCCCTCAAATGTCCTAATCTGCTGTTTTCTTTACAGAATCATTGTTGTGGAGCTAAAGACCCCAACGACTGGGATCTGAATGTATATTTTAACTGCTCTGTGACTAATCCCAGCAGAGAGAAATGTGGAGTGCCCTTTTCCTGTTGCCTCAGTGACCCAGCTGTAAGTCCCTCTCTCTTCCACTGTAGCCCTTTAAAGATTTATAAGATATTTTCAGTATGCTGCACATTTCTACAACACAACATTCTAAAGAACCACTGGGCTTGAGGAAGGTACATTTTGCTTATTGGCTTAACACAAGTCATTTCTTCACAACAGAAAGTGTGTTTAATTTCTGAATGTTTTTGATCTGTGAAATCATGAGTGTATGGCTTTTCTCCACAGAATACAGTGGTAAACACTCAGTGTGGATATGATGTTAGGAACTCGGGCACTCTGGTGAGTTCACAATGCACAAATCAGTACAAATCTTCTTAGGTTTATGCAGAGCTGACATTATGGCAGATTATAATTTCTGTTCATTGTCATAATTGACAAAAGTTCTGCTTCAGTAAACTTACAGATAAATTGTGGAACTCGTCGAGTGGCTTCCTGCTTCAGACAGTGGGATAAATTGAAACATTTGTCAGCTTCCACAATATGTTTGGAAAATGTAGGGAAAAAGAACATGTTAATGATAGGATTTCAATTTACAAGGTTAAAACTCAGCAGCAGTGAAAATGGCAAAGCGACATTAATGGAGATCTTTCGAGCTGGTCTCCAATATCTGTTCATCTTTGCAAATTTCATTCACCTTTATTCATGTTTATATTGTTGTTCCGTTCTTATGCTCTCCACTCATAATTATTCTCCTTTTGTCTTGTATTGGCAAAGGGGAAATTGCATTTAGTAAAAAAGAGCAGATTACCATATAGAATAAACTTTATATATGATAATATCTGATATGTAGAATATGACTTGTATATGATAATGTGTTTCCTTATAAGATAATGTGTTTGTTGTTACTGTATAATTTACTTTTGCTTTTATTAAATGCTTAACTTCTGTTTACCATAATCTACCGTCACTTATCTTGTAAATAATGCAACCTGTTTATATTTTGGATTTACAGTCCCATTGGAGCAGCTTCATTTATACCAAAGGATGCATCCCAGCTTTGGAAGACTGGCTTCCACGGAATCTGTACATTGTGGCTGGAGTCTTTATAGTCATATCTTTGTTACAGGTAACGTGCCTGGACTGTCAAGGAAAAAAAATCATGCTGCATGAAAAATATATTTTACAGCTAGATGTCACCCTCAACACTTACTTTCACATAGCAATCAAACATCTCAAACACTTATGTAAAAATTCTGTTTTTTAATTCTCATATAATAACCAGAATATAAAACACAGTTGGTCTGGGAAATAAGTAAAACATCAAACAGCAAAGAAGTATCCCGATTAAAATATAGCGAGCCATCTATATCATGTCTTTAAAACTCCTTTTTTTTAAAGTGATTCTGATTTTGTGCTGTGTTGATAGATGGTGGGAATCTTCTTGGCAAGGACACTGATCGGAGACATTGAAAAGGTCAAATTTAATTACTACTGAGTTGACGTAACTGGAAGCGACTAGAGATCCGTGTGTAGACAAAGATGCAGACTTTCTGTTATTCCCCCGCATCTTTATTCATCTGCATCTCCCCTGTGGTGGAGATAGGACTCCATTCTCTGGACCACATCTGAAACATCTCTGAAGACCATGTATTGAACACACAGTTGCCTAGTTCATTTGGATACCGTCACACATGTGCCTTGTCTTTTTGACAGTTTACCTCCAGGTTTACTCCCTTTTATTTTGTYGATTAAAAAAAATTGATAAAGACATTTTGTATCTTTGTATAGGACCACCGTTAACTCGAGCCTTTATGTCTTTTACAACCATCAAAAACAAAGCTGGGTAGACACACTGCCAACATGATGTCATCATTTTAAGAGATACATGCAGATGTTATCTAACCTGACGTCATAATCATAAGAAGAAGGGGTTTGGTCAACCAAACCTTGACCAAAGCTTTTATTACCGAAAAGTATCAGTAGGATCACTGCAGTAAATACATTCCATTTCACTTAGTATCTTAGTTCATTGGGTTAGATGAATATCTAATAGGGTATAATAGGATATATCATATCTCTGCTTTTAATGGTAACTGCAAAGATTGCAGACATGTCATTGAGCATATATCAAAAGACAGCTGGTTTAAAAGAGAATGAATCCATTGAAAAGATAATCTTACAGGTTAGTTGCATCAGTCGATTCCAATATTTTATCCCGAGCAACTTACGTGAGCTGTTGTTTTTTTGTAAAGCTTGGTAATGATGTTGAATCATTTTAAATGTGGAAGCGATTGAACCTCCAGCTTCTTAACTTGTTCCCTGCATGTTGAAACTGTGGAGACCCTTTCAGACTACCGAAGTTTGATAATCAACATATGTTGTTTCGGAAATACAGATTGACTGAAATACAACATTGCCTATGAGATGCCAACACTTACCTCCTTATTTCTGCAGTACTTTTACCTGATGACTTTATTGGATATTATTAAATGCAGGTTGTGCCTTTTTTGTGACATTGAAGATTTCAGAATGAATTTTGTACCATGTGGTATTTGAATAGATTGAAATCAATATTTTAACCATTTAACCACTTTTTTTAACAGCAAAGTAATATGCAACCTGCCACCACCTGAACAGCAAGCGTTACTGTTCTTTCTAACCCAAAGACTTATAATGTACATGACTAGTTTTCTCCTAAACAGGTTCAGAGTGCACTGTTTTACCCCAGAAAGTTTCTCATTGAAAGTCTTTTGCCACTGTGTAGTGTGAAGATTTAATATGATATTTACTAACATGCAGTAAAGCTTCTTGATGTTACTGCAAAACAGATTTTTTTTTAATTAGATGTCATTTTATTTTTAACGTGATAACTTTGTAAATAGTTTCATAATTGCTTTTATCATTTTTATATTCAATAAAAATGAGTTCAAGGTTAGTTATGAGCCTCATTGCTGTTGGTTTTATAAAGGAAATGTGCTGGTTTCATACAGGTATATATTGGTAGGCTGCTGGTGTGGCCAGATGTTAGATTTTAGGTTATGTTAAAAAAAGGTAGCATTTAGTTTTAGAAATGTTTAGAATTCCTCTTGTGTTAACTCTTCCCCTCATCTTTAAGAAAAAGGAAATTAAATAATCACATTATATTAGAATTGCTTTAATAAACAATATTTAATGATCAAGTATCCATTTGTTGCATTGTGGACCTAGAAATATGAGACAATAAGTGTCCCAAGGCCTCTTAAAAATGGCAGGAGAGTATGAAAAACAACAACACCATAAAATGGACTTCTGAGGGTAGACTTTCAGTTCAAAAAGTCCCATGGTTTAAAGACTATTACATTCTTGTCAATACTAGCAGTATTAAGTGACTGCCTCCAATTGCAATTTTTTTCTTATTCAGCTTCCTGAAACTACTGAAATTGTGTTTGACTATTTAGTAGTGGCATCTGTCTATTCATTTCCAGCACACTGACAACAAGCACAATCATCTTTCGTCATCGTTTAATCAGTGATGGTAAAGCAGGATTGTGATCTCAGTAACTGTTTCACTGTCACCTCCACATTAGATTAAACCCCATTCACAATCATTCCTAATTAAAAAAGGCTCATTATGGCCCTTTCTGGCAGGGTAGATGGAGTTGGAACATATTGTGGGCTGATAAAAGAAGGGTTTTCATTGTCCCTCTGTTGCATAAAGTCAAGGAGGTCAGTTATCAGTTACTCGTTCATTTTAATCGACATTTACTTCTGGGCATTAATGTAAATGCCATGTGACCGATCACTGTGGATGCTAACCAGACCAACCTTCACCACTGGGGTTATGTACCGTTTTGTTTGTTTAGAAGAGTAGAAAACTTCCTCATTATAAATCTTTTGAAAATGTGGTATGCTTTAAATATAGACATAGGAAACCAGGTTTTCCTGGTGTTGTTTAATCAGACCTTTCCTTGTCACAGTAGGGTGCCTTGAACACATTGTTTCGTTGGTCACACTGGCTCGTATTTACACAGCAATATCAATTTGCAACACATTTACTTCTCACGAACAGAAAACAATCTTATCCAAGTGCGTTTTGATATACATGCATCATTATTACAGAACAGTAAATGGAACACTAATGGATTCTCAGCTACAATGGCTAAATGGCACCGATCCATTAAAGACACTGAAAGCAGTATGTATTTCCTCTACATGAGGCTTAGTGTATGTTCTCTTTTCAATTGCTGGGACCTAAGGCATCATAAGGGCCTGTCTTACTTCTTAAAAGACCAGTCCTACTGTTTTAGTTTAGTTTTGACCATGTTCTTTGAAATGCAGTCAGCCGTATTTGCATGTGAGGAGTCATAAGTGTCCTCCAAAGTCTGCAGAAGAGCCAGTTCTTTTGAAGGCCACTAGCAGCAGTTCTTTCTCTGTAGTTGTGATCTCATCCTCCTAAGAATTGGCATTTGCTAGAAATATTCAGTGTGATGTCACACCTGCACATGATAACAGGATTTCAAAATTAGCATCAGTTGTGTCAAATTTATTTTACATACTCAGACATGTCAGATCCAGTTTGGAACGGCGAGATCGACTTTGTTACGCACCCTACAGTGTCTAAGGACAGATCCAAGCTGCTTTCTACCTATGTATTGATTTCATTTAATTTGTTCTGCATGTTTTTGCATGTGAGCTAAAAGCATTGTAATTTTCATGTATATGTAGAGAAGTTCTCTGCGGCATTTTTTATTTATTTTTACCATATTGCAGAGGCGTGAAGCTGGAAAGCTTGTTGACAGTTGTACAACGTCGCCTGCATTTGCATTTAAGGAATGTCAAAGATTTCACAGCATGTGACTCCATATTTGACAGTTTTCCAGACAGTGAAAAACGTATCCATAGTTACGCAGGCGATGCTGTAAGGATGTGTGTCATGGATGGCAGAGCAAGCTCTTAGCTTTAAAAGCTGTCTTAGTGCAGACTACAGTGTTTGACACAGGAATCAGTTTGTCTTCTAACCCAATCCTCAGATAATGTGATGTTAAATGTGATGGACAGGAATTGATGTGATAAAAGAGGGGACAAAATTATGCAAGTAGGGCATAAACTCACCAGCATAAGTACAGCACAGTATGCCAGAACATTAAGGTTATTATAGTTTTGCATTTTCAAATGTTTTAATATTTTCATGTTCATTTAGTTTTGTTCTACTACATTTTACAATACTTCTGACAGTTAGTTTAGCTTTTATTTTTTGGACATATTTCTGTTCTATTTTTATACCTTTTAGTTTCAGTAAGGTATCAGTTAAAGAACCAACAAGTTTAGGTTTACATCCAAAATAAGCAAGACCTTTGAGGAAGTAAGCCTGTGTATTTATCTCCGTGTCAGTGACCTTAGAAACGTTTTGCACTATATCGCCATCTGCAGAACACACACAGTAACTCTTTTACCTTCTGGAAGTCAATGACATCAGCGAGTGTGGCATGACGTATCTGGTCCACCCCCAGAAAATTGTTCCCAGAAGCATCAATAAGGAAATGCTTGAGAACACTGGCTGTGGGATAGGACAGTATGGAGCCTCATATTCTTTCACTGACCCACACCAGGAAAGAACCTTCAGTTCACATCATGACATCAGATCATGACACTGGAAAAACTACATTTTTTGTACTTTCATTTATAACATTTCTATGTATAACATTATGTATGTTTGGAGTTCCAGTGCTAAATAAGTAAAAAATAATAGTTTAAATAGTCATTTCAACATCATTTTTCCTTCAGTATGTTTTTAGTTTTGTTACTTTGACCTTATCAAAATTCAGAATCCTCTATTAAGAACCAAACTGATGTTTAGCCCACAGTTCATTGGAATTTCCAACACAGCCTATTAATCTGCCTTCCTGTCATTTAGACCAGGAGTCACATACTGTAACCCATTTTAACATGACAAAAGTGCAGGACTGATACCAGTAATTAGCCTAGCAAAGCTTTGGAATTATCGAGGACAACTCTCAATTTCTCTGTTCTGTCTCTACCTGTGTACAAGTAGACACTGACATACACACCACTGCCCTCCATCTGTTGGGCAGTTTCTGGTTTATAAACAGTGACACATATTCCACACTCCATTTCTCTCTGCTTGTGGTTGTGGGTGACAGTGTGTAGAAGAGGGTGAAAGGGTAAAGATCTGCTTGAGAGGCATTAGCAAATGTCTGCATGCTAACACCTTATGTTTTCCAGTTTCATGTCTACAGAACAGCACTTTGCAATTTACGGTGACATCTGGCAAGTTATACTTGTTGGTTTGGAACTTTGGACACAGATGATAATGAATTTGGATCTGTCTTGGATAACAGGAGATACTGGAGAGGTCGACAAGAAACTTTACAGTGGAACCATGGGGCGATAGTGTTAGTGTTTTTTTCATATCCAGCGTTTTTTGAGATTTGTCTGCATCTGTGCAAGGGTGGGTCTGCACACTGAAGGCCAGGCGTGGGACTTCATTGTTGGAGACAGGACTGGCAGACAGTTCAATGAAAGTACTGTCTTCTGTGAGGGTTTGGTCTATTTATGTGAGTCTGGTTTTGAAAGTGTCTGCTTGATCTTGCCACATGGCCTTTCTTCATGGCTCGTAGAGACTGACGATTATATTCATCTCGTGCCCAGTGGGCCTTCCGTTTAATCTCTTCATCAGCTGCTTTGGAGCAACTCAACTAAAAAGGAGGATGGTGATGAATTAAGGAATGAATGACGTAACTGGAGGTAACAGGTCGACTGGAGGCAAGTATTGGAGGCAGCCATTAAAGATTAAATGGAAGACATTTTTAGTCATTTTACTTGTTTGCTCTTGATTCGCTCCTGCTCCAGGGACATATAAAGTTCCTTCGCTCTTTTCTCCTCTGCATGCCATATCTCTTCCTCTTTCCTCTTCCGTTCTTCTTCCTCTTGTTTCTGAGCGAGCCACATAGAAACAAACTTTTTGAGAGAGTGAGAGTTGACAAAACATCATGTGCATCAGTACTTGCTAACAACATCAGTATGTAACTCTCACAGTAATGAATTAGCACCAGTGGCTCATTAGCTGTGTTGAAATGGAAATCATTTGGTTGAATAATTAATCCTGGAGGACACAAACACGTGGCAATGAGGTTGTTTGAGACACTTAAGCTGCGTAATTATTGACATAATGTAATTACCAATGAGGTGTTATGTGTAAAACAACACTCATTGACTCGACCACTAGAGTCATCAACAGCAGTCAAAAAACAGCTGTGCTTTCTGCAGTTGTGATTACTGCAGTTTACCAGTTGTGCTGTCAGTCTTATTTGGTAAAACTTACTGTGGTCACTGTTTTCAGCAAACAGGAAATTACTTCAGATTTTTAAGGGTGCAGAGTTACGTGCAATTTTTGGGGGTATTTAAAGCAACACCTGGTCCATTATGTTACTTCAGCATGGGACCATAGCTAGTGGTGTGAGAGGTGGCAAGAAATCCACAGGGTCCAGGGAGTCCACACCAGTTTCTAAATGTTGTTAGAAAAAAGGCCAACAACAAAAATAGTACAATCTGAGAAAATCCTCTTCCTTTCACTGTTCACCATATACCCTGGGCTTCTATAGTCTTTTCAAAGATTTCTTGAAGACTGTTGTGAGAAAAAAACACTTCAGTTTAATGACTCAGCACTTTCCAGCAGGCAGGATGATCTGTGGGCTGTGATAAATGAGCTCTTTAATATTTGACAAGTTTCTTTAGAAGGTCTCATTATCAGGCCACAAATCATCTCTAACTATCAAGGCCTCTTTAGGGAATCTGCAGTGTGAATATTCAAAAAACATAACTGCCACCACCCTTGCCTGTCCGAACTTCTCCCATGTTTTACTATTTCCCTCTCTCTCTCTTTCTCTCTCTCTCTCTCTCTCTCTCTCTCTTTGTGGAGATCAGTGCAGCTTATGAATAACTAATTATGCAGCATAAGGAAAGTGTCTTTAAGATCTAAACTCCTTTTTAAGATTAATAGACTTCTCCTTTCTATCTTTCACACCCAAATTCTCATCCTTACTAAGATCAGCCTTGTCAAATTGCCATGCACCTAGTTTTTACACCATTTTTTTACACTAAAACATGGATTCTACTTTTCACTTCTGTGGGCAAAAACAGGCACCAGGTAACACAAGACTAACATGATAGACAAAAGAACCTACATACATACACACACAGTTTCAGAGAACTACGTACTCGCATCACTGAAGTCTTTGTTGTTGAAGCAGTAGGTTGGTTTTAGATTGAGTATTGATTGCTTGGTTGTTTTCATCATTGTTCACAGTCTCTCAGAGAGGTACTGAGAACAGAAGTACACAGGTCCAAGAAGATCATACAGCATCCATACAGCACACTATCCTCAATAAAAGTGGAAAATAACATCCAGTAAATAAATGTTAGGTCCTAAATGTTGACAACAATGAGAATCTTTGAAAAGTAATGAATCTTTAGTGTACTTTAATGTTCTTTAACCTTGACTGCTTGCTTGGTTCTGTCCATTTTCCAGCTTGGATCCTTGTAAAAAACTGGCAACAATTTCTTTTTGCTGAAGTTGACAGGATGCCAATTAGTGCACATTCGTTGTTGGAAGTTACAGTTGGAAGTTAGAGGGTCTGATGATCAATCACCTTTAGCTCCCGTATGAGTTTCCCTTCCTGTTTTCTGCTTTCCTGTCCTCAGAGTTTTTCTTCCATTTTCCTGCCACTTAACCTGCTTTTTCCTTTGAGATGGCATCTCTGAACTTTTGCTTTATCTCTTCTTCTTTCTTTTGCTTCAGAAAGACCCCAAAAAGTTAAACATTTTTAAAATTCACTACTACTCTTATGTCCTCTGACATATTTGGAAGATTAAAATGGCATTTCTGTATGAATAAAATAAATCTTATGTTTCTTATGTGGAATAATGTTGAGTCATTGACATGATTTAGGTTAGACAAAAGATGAATTATGAAATGCCATTGGTCATTGCTCTCGGGCTACTAGCTGAGCCTGAAGTCTGGCTCTCTCCTCCATCAGCTCTTTGACAATAGCTACAGCTCATATGATCTGTCTTCAGGGTCTTCTCCCATTACCCAGACCTCACCCTTACAGCCCTTCAGCCACTGAACACTCTTCCTGGTTTCTGGAGACAGTGATAAAGACAGGGGTTATTGATGTAAAAACCAGCCTACATTATGTATCTTTAACTGCAGTGTATTTAAACAGGACTTTGGATATGATCTATAGATTTTACACTGTTTACATCTGTTGTAAACAAGATATCTTATAAAGCAGCATAATGAATTGTTGGCATTGTCACAGGGCTTATATTGCTCTAAATAACTCTAAAAAAAGCATCTTTAGAAATGTTTTTCCTAAACAATACAGTGGGTGCTCTCACTAAGATAAAATATACCAAAACTGTGGGGTATAGACCTGGACCAGGAGTTTGCCTCGCAAACTTATGCCTCAGTTAGGCCTCCTTTCACAGCTTCCCTTTTGGCTCTTGTGCTCCATCCACCATTACACCTGCTCCTGACGTATTATGTAGAAAAGAATTTGTTTTTGCTCCTCATTCAATTCAGCCAAAAGCTCTGGATCTACAAACATGTCTCTCAGGATCTGTTGCATCATCCTGAACTGCCAGGATCTGTGAGCACACCGGGAAAACTGCCAAATGTATTTGGAGCAGAACATTTGCAGTCAGTCAAGATGACCAGAGTTAACTAACATTTCAACATGCATAGAACAGTCCACAAGTCTCACAAATCTCTACACATGAGAACATGAAACAGCAAAGCATATATATAAAATGCATTTTTACTATAACTTTGTAGTAAAATGACTGTTTTAGGATCTATTCGTTTCCATTACGTTTCCTGACTCAGAAAAGGTCAGTCTGGGTTTTTCATAATCACAAGAATGCTGAATGTTTGTCTTATGTTAAAACTCTTAACAGTTGTTCTATACACAAAAAAATCAATACAACATTTATTAGAATTCTGTTGTGCTTCTAGCTCATTCTTTTTCTACATTATTCATCTTACTGACCTGCTCTGGCTGATTTAGATATCTCCGCGTTTTGTCACCATGGAGGTTTTCTCTGTGTCTTTGAGGAGAGCGCTGATGAATACTGTTGAATACAGTATTCATCAGTAGCCTGGTATTCTGTTCCACCATGATGTTTGTTTGTATGGTTCCATCTATGAAGTGACTGATCTGTTATGGTTCCAAAGGTGTCTCAGGTGGTTTCTGTCAAACTATAATGCTGGATCTCTCTCTCTTTTTCCTTTGCTTTCTGAACTTAACACAAATAAACACATGCAGAAAGAGAGAGAGAGAGAGAGAGAGATTGGTAGTGTAATTAGAAACTTCTGTTGTGCTGTCTAGTGTTCATCAGGGCCCATTGCTCTCTTTATTAAATCTGTCCCGCTGTGATACATTGCTAATGTCTTTGGAAGAGAGTTTTTGAGTAATTTATTAAGCATTCAAGAAAGTTTAATGTCACTGTTCTAATTTATAAAGTCTTATATACAGTATTACAATAATAGAAACCAAACTTTTGAACTAGTTAACCTCCTGAACTAACTGATAAACAATGTCTGTGCTTATACTATGTTCATTGACTTTGTTGATTAAAGCAGCTCACAGATGTAACTTTAAAGGCTAAATGTCAACTCCAACCCAGCAGAAAATTTATTAGTTTTGACCAATCCTAACTTTGACAAGCCCAGTCATCTTAGTTTTTGGCCCTATAAACACAAGGCAATCGTTGTGACTTCTGTCTTAGTATTCACTTTACATGCATTCAAACATAATGTTCTTAGCTGGGCACCACAAACAACCACAGGGTGCATAATTTTCTCTCCCTTTTTTCTTCATCTTTTGTTATCTTTCTGTGCCAAGGTTATTGTTCCTTTTCATAAGATTGTAGTTTGGAGGCCATTTTAGTCTTGAATAATGGTAAGTAAGCTCCAATTTTGTATATAGTAATTAATTTTCTTCTACTTAGATATTACTATAAGCAGTATCATATTAAAAGTGTATATTTATATTTAAAACAATGTTTTGGAAAATTTAATGATTGATTTGAAATTGCATATTTTTAACTATTTTAAATATTTTTCAGGTACTGTTACATTACTAGTTGTTTATTTTAAATTTTCCATCTTTATGAATGTTAAAGTACAAAACAATACAGATGCTGTCAGACAGACAAACTAAAATTTAGGCCCACATACTACAGCTTTCCTCCTCAGTACTTTTTATAAAGTCCATTTATCTCCCAGCAAGCTT
The DNA here is from genome assembly GCA_036877625.1 of Ambastaia sidthimunki. Lineage (NCBI taxonomy): Eukaryota > Metazoa > Chordata > Actinopteri > Cypriniformes > Botiidae > Ambastaia > Ambastaia sidthimunki. The sequence continues at coordinate 15,800 of JAZGTK010003154.1, read as the reverse complement.
AAGCTTCAGGCATCAAGACTGATTGTTTTACCTCTTTGCTCAGCTGTAATGACACATGAGATATGGACTAGAAGATTGAATGTGTGGGGGTGTGAGTGTGTTACACCATCTGTAGATTTTGTGTATGTGAGTGTGTGGGTGTCTATTACCAGATGTGAGTCTGCTAGATCGATAAAGTGGTACTAGACTTGTGGGCCATCAGCTCTAGAAGTTCTCAATATAAAGAACTCAAAGTAAGACCCCCTGGTCTGAGGGATTTACATCTAAACCTTCTTCCTTCTTTAGGGGTTTCAAAAAATTATTAGCTCATCTGTCTTGAGCACAGAATGAAAGGTAAGAACAATTTATATTAGACAGCCTGTGTTTGCACATTTAGTAATATAATATTTTAAATACTATTATGCATCATTCCCCTTGGATCTCTGTTCTATTATAATTTATGTATTTTTGTTCCTTTTGAGAATTGAGTGCCCACTCATCGGCAATTTGCAGTATAACAGACAGGGGGCAGTGTTGAGTTAAAGTTGAGCAAGCCATTAGAGATTAGTTGGACTCTCAAAACAGCACTAATCAAGAGCAAGGCATCCAAACATGAAGGACCAATCAGAGCCAAGGCTGCCACAGACTGCTTGGCACCAGTCTACCTGTCGGTCACAGTCTGCTGTCAGGCTTTGACTGATGGTGTCTGCCAGTTTCTTATTCACACTCTCAGTCTCTTTTGCTCATTCTGTCACCGTCCATGTTTCCATGTTTCTGTTCACTTCTTCTCTGAAGTGATAAATAATAACAGTAGTTATAAAACAAACCTCTTTTTTACATTTTTCAATGAGTTCATTTGAGCCTATCAAAGCCCAGCAGGCAGATGTTACTGAAACATTGATACTCTGTTGTATCACATAATGGCAAATGTTACTGGTTCATTATTTAAATAATAATGATCCAATCTGATCCTATCAAAACATATTGTAGAAAAATATGATAAAAAAGCAGGACTGTCTATCTCCACACTGTGTACATGTAGACATATAAAAGAAATGTAACATGTCATTTTACATGGAAAATGGTCAAAGTAAAAAATTGGTTAAAAAATACTAGGCATATTTTTTAAGGTATTGGGCTCTCCAAACCCAAAGTCTGCATGACGTAATTTTCATCATAAGCCAGACTGTTTAGGTAATGAACTGTATCTGGGACTTTAGACCCCAAACACAAGCCAGATTTTTCTGTCTGTAACAGTGCATGTCCACATGATTGACTGCAGATAGAAGGGTTCACAAGATGGCAACACGTTTATCCTTGTTTATGCTTAGTAAAGTATACTTCCAAGACTTCCAAGCTCAACTGGGTGTGAGGTGGTGGAAGGGAGAGTGGGGAAGCTTAGTATGCCTCCAAAAATATATTCATAGACGCAATCTTCCGTGTTTAGTTCCATGCACACAGCCCACCTGCAATGCCCACATTGCCTCGGGCTATGCCAGCAGCACATATGATACATAAAAACACAACAATAAGAGTCTTCAACGGACAATGATTGCATCTGTTGCACACAGGGCAGAGAGATGAAGGCTGTATAGATCAGAGACAACAAGAAAAGGGAATTAAAGGACTGGATCAAACACGCAGTGGGAGAGGAAGAGAGTCTGGCACTAGACGACAATCAATCTGGCTCTTTGAGTCACCAAGATCCCTTTACTGGTGCAGATAGATTTGTTGAGGTTATGACAGGCATCCCTGTTGTGTAGTCTCCTCATTTTTCCACCCGCTTAACCTCCTTGTTCTGCAGCAATATAACTCTATTACAGAAGCTTAAGGGTAAGTGCAGAGTCATTCCAGTGGACATACTGATTTGTGTCCATGTCAAGGATGAACACCATAAAGTACAAGAGATGCACTTGTAATTTGATGCATTTGTATATACACACATTTCTGTGTATTTTTATTGAATGTTCATAAATATAGCCTCAAACTATCTTAACAAACAGCAGGGGTGCCTATAGTCAAAGTTAATTTCTGTACAAAAATGCATTTTCCTTCTGTTAGTGTGGTATAAAACTGAATGTGCATTACTTATATATGTACATATCTAATATATTTAGAAATGTGCACCAGAAAAGGTTTGTTTTCATATATAAATAACAGTTTAAGTCTTTTCACATTAAAGATGGAGTGACTTTATAAGCTGCTTTGAGAAATCAGGTGAAATGTGGATAGATGAACATTTTTCACTGCTGAAGATTTGTGTGGGTGTTTATGTGCAGCATGCACAACTCTGAACTTAAGCTCAGAATCCACAGCAACAGCACATCTTAATATAGAATTCATAAACTTCAGTAAAATAACACACTGGACCCAAAAATAGTTCAGATTAAAACATTCTAACAGTAACTTTTAATGTCAAGGTCAATGGAAAAAAACTTTTCAATTATTAAGATTTATTAAAGTTACAATTCATACAGAATTCATTTGAATGCACGTCTATAATTAACATACCAAAATACCTTTCACTTGCATTCACCTTTTTAAAGCTAATTTGCCTAAATTGTTCTGTAATATTTTCTACATTTAAATAATTAAAATCACTTGTAGATTTGCTTTGAGGTTAAATACCTATAATACTTAATAAGTTCTAAGACAAAAAATATATTTTTAATACATATAATACATTTTTTACATCCCAGAAACACTTTTTACTAATATGTCATTTTTCCATCTTTCATGCGTTTGACTCCCTGAACATGATTCAACTGGGAAATTAAAATTAATTTTGTGTAACAGTTTAGAGATAAAGAAATCTCATTAAATAGCTATAATTGTTAAAAAATCTTGCATACACGCTAACTTTTTACTTGATTACAACACTTTTGACATTTTTACAGTTAGGTCATGTTTTTGTTAAAAATGCTATAAATGTTTTTCAAAACCCCAATGAAACCAACATGAATAACATAAAAAAAGCAACATGACTAATTTGGCCCTTTGAACTTGATTTTTTCTTTTGTCATTGACATTTTAGTGTGTCAGGAAAGAAGGAAGGCCAAACTATGAAAATGTTAATAGATGTGTGAAAGTCTGGACACTAGACACAATTTGACAGTAGAGACACTCTGTAGAGAATTGCTAACATCCCTTCTCCAATAAAAATGCTGTAAACTCTAGAGATTTGACACACTTTAATGAAGTGACTGGGCTTGTGTTCATTTTTGTTATATAAAGTCTGACAGACTCTTCATTCTGCATCCCCCATGTCCCCCCCAACGAAACTGGAGGGGTGCCTCAGTTCTGCACATTCAATGCTCTCAATGCCAAATTACTAGCTTCTATAAACCTTTAGGTGCCATGTGATAGGCACAGTCTATTGTTTTCTTTCTCATTTGGTGCAAAGAACAAACCAGACACTAGGGAGAAGACCAAGCTGTCACTATCTGCAGTTCACTCTCTCTGTCTGTTTCAAAGACAGAAAGATAAATAATATTACAATGTAATGCTAATATTGTTATGTACTGGGGCACGGAGTTAGTGGGTTTACACAAGTATGTAAATAGTTATCAGTCTTAGTATGCAGGGAGATAATTAGTGTGTAGGACGTGCTGGTCACCAGCTCTTATCTTGACAATCAGTAATCAATTCAAAACAAATGTTTCACTTCTAAAGGTTGTGTCCTGAAAGTCTGATCTCTCACTCTCAAAAGTGACTTATTTAACATTTAAAAGAGAGGCCATTGCTGATACATTCAAACTGATCTCTGTTTTATCATGTGGTTATGCTGTTTTAAATTATCACTGCCTGTTATATGCAGATTATTAAAAAAATGCTAATGGGTAGACAGGAGTTATTTTTGATCGTGGTTTACTCTGTGTTTCTAGTGGAAGAGTAGAAGATAAATATCTTTCAGATATTATATTGTACATAATTTTGGACATGAGACACATTCGGACTTCCGAGTTTAAAACCTTGTAAAGTCACTGTTAAAACCAAGACACCAACACAGTGCTTATTCATTCTGAGGCAATTTAAACATATAAACAGATTACGTTTAGCAGATTACACATAATTTTCCTCTTAAATTAACACTTTTTAGACGGCCCCTATCTTTTTCACAACGCTAAATTGGACACTCAGCGGACGTTCCCAAGTATTGCATTTAACCAATCACAACCAATAACACATACAAAGTTTAACGTGTAACCTTTCAACACAGTGTCGGTGAATAATGTATTTCGTTGCATCATTTCTCCAGATATGAATCCCATGTATGTGCCTCAGACAGCCTCAGGTAAATCCAGTTTATTCGATAATTAAATGGTGATCATAGAGCTCTCTTAAGCGATATAGCGCTTTTCCTCGTAAGTGCGTTTTTTATTAGTCACTGGTCATTTTTTGCGGCTTGTTTGCTTTCAGTACTGTCATTTAAAATCCTCAGCTATTGCTTTCCTCCAGATGGCAATACAGGTGTAATGTTACTTCCCAAGGTGACCGTTTAGGTATGGTGTGCTTTTCCACATGGAAAATTTGCTTTAGTGTCCAGTTTCCTCATTTGCTGATAGCAATCCTGTGCTTGGCTTTGAAACTTTGGTGATGATCTTATATTAAAAGCTCTGAAATTCTAATAATTGTTCTAACAATCTTTTACTAGCATGTTCAATTTGGTTAGTAAATTAGTACATTTGAAGTTTAACACATTCTTGGTAGAATGGCATGGTTCCAAGATCTACAGTGTAAGGTGTAGACAAATAACTTTCTTTAAGCAAGCATCACTTTTGAGAAAGCAAAGTGCCATCTCTTTAAAAAACATGGTAGCTATGTGGTTACCTTCTTTCCACAGTGAGCAAGAGAGTTCATACCAAAATTGTTCATACCAAAATTCATAGAGTCCCTCTATGATATCAGGATGACAGACAGACAGACATCGTCTTTTAGACTTTTCTTTGTGTTAATAAATGCGTTCTGGATTTAGGCAGACTTGCACTGGTTTCATGAGCGTGGCAGGCTGCCAGTGGGTGGGCTACATTTTGGATGAGATGTCTGGTGTATAATTCAGCCAATAACTGGAACTGTAAGAATGGAATATTAATTTAAATTGGCTGGCTCTTCCATGGCTGACTAATAGGTGACAGAACTGAATATTGGAAGATGATAACGAATGGGTATATTTCTTGTGACATTCTTAAGCTTCCAAGATGTTTGTTAGTGGTTGTTTGTTTCTGTAAAGCAAGCGATGAAATCCAAAGTAAAGTATGTCTAAGTAGTCTGTAAGACTGTAACGGGGTACTCAGCTTGTACCAAAGTCTTGAAGCTCCCATTGGGCATGTGGTGATGTTTGTTAACATGTTAATTATGCATTAAATCATTTTAGCACTTTACATCATTAATGTATGAAATTATTTTTTGTAGTTTATAGTTTTAATGACTTGAGTTACGCTAAATTTATTACAGTAAACGTACTGAACAGATTTTTAACACATCATGTGTTCTCATCTGTGCATAATGTCTGTTATAAAGGGAAAAATCAGTTTTGACAGTGTTCACAAGGAAAACTTTGCTATGGGTGTTTGGAGAATTCCATCAAGTGAAATTTTCAAACATGACGCAAAACATTACGAAAATGGCTTTAACAGCAATATCTTTTATTATATCTAACGTAAATACAATAGTGCAATTATATTCTAAATGTTATTTTAACCCCCATATCACAATAAAGTAGTAATTGGTTAAAATTGACTTAATTGGCTCTGCATGAATGAGATTTGAACTGACACAGTAGAAAATTATCAGTGAACTCTTTTCTAACACAAAACTATTAGTGGCTTTTGAAGATGTGAAACATAGAGGATGAGTCATATCATATGGACTACTTTTTGAATGGTGTCTTTGTCATTTGTGGTGCCTTACTACAAAATGAGTGTCTACTTTCATGGTACTGAACACAAAACTGATATTTTGGTAGAGAAGAGTAAATTCACCATTTTCCTGTATTTCTTATATATGTGTTAGCTGGTCAGAAGAAACTGCAGAAGAATAAAGCTAGAATATAGCCAGCAGTTGCTAAGTACATCTATTTGTTTTGTTTTCAACAAGAGATTGTGGAAACAAGTTCCACCTTCCCTCAGGAGAGAAGCTATGTGAGGGTTGGAACAATGGGAGGAATATTGCCACTTTATCGTCTCATCCAGGGCAACACAAGGTCTCAGCAAGTTTTACAAACTGTTCCTCAGGCACTGTAGGTTGTTTTTGATACATTGTCTCTCTTTCAAACACCTCGTCCCACAGCTTCCCTTTGGCAGATTTCTGAATGGAAAGAATCACTTCACCATTGCAACACAGACTTGGTGTTATGGGCATTCACAGCCTCACTTAGCCAGCAAATTTACCACGGAGTAGCTGCTGTTCCTTCTGGATGTACGTAAACAAGAAACAAGAGGGACTGATGACTTTTGGCAGTGTAATATTTACGTCATTATGAGTATTTGTATGTTTGAACTAAAAAGATGGAGGTAGCAGCATGCATATCAGCTCTGACAAAAGCCTCCCATGGCCGCAGTGCCACAGAAAGAGCAGTCTGATTCAGACAGGCGGATACATCCCGAGGGTAATTGCAGTTTTTCCGGTGACTAAACAGATCTCCACTACAATCACAATTGAAATTGCCAGCGCTTCTCCAAGGCACGCTTTTGAAATTGATGCAAAAAATGGAACCTCAATCATGGGCCCCATAATGGGCTTGACTTATGACTTTCTGGCTGAGAACCAAAAGCTTGTTTGGTAATTGTGACCTAGGGTAAAAGAGGTTCATAATACTACTGTAAGTGCTACAATTGCCAGGATGATGTTGGAGAGGGAGAATTAATGACGGTTTAAAAAAATGATAGTACAGTTTGGAGCTTGTGCAGTAAGCTCATCTAAACCTTTGTCTGAAACCATAGAGTTTAAGACAAAATATTACTATTTGATTGTATTGGGTGTGATGTATAACTACTGTGGGCACTTTTGCATTTTTGGTACAGTTTAAAAAGCCACAGTTATGCTTTTGCTGAATTCTTGTTTCAGATACTACAATTAAAGTTTTACATATTTGAAGGAGTCCAGATTTTTTCAATTTCTCATTTCTTTCCCATTTTCTGTACTTTCATTTTCTGTGTTTTTCTAGATTTCCTGCCATTTATTATTTGCTGCTGCTGTAGTTCTTATTATTGTTATATTAGACTAGATTATTCCATCTGCTGAAGTCTCCAAAATTACCGGATGTTTTATGTTGCATATCCCTGTCTTTCCAAAAATTATCATCTTGACATTAACAATAATGTTCCTGTTGTTCAGGTTGCTAAAAGATATTAAAGTAGGACATTTAACACATCTGTAAACCTTTAAAAAGTATTGTTTTTTAAATCAAGGAGGTCTGTATAAACCAGGTTGAGCAGTTTGTTAGGGTTCCCATTCATCTCAAATGTGATTTGAATATATCGGACCTCACATGAGAAATGCAGCCAATCATGTTCAAGGAAATGGTAGAAGGGCTCAGGGCTTCTTTGAATGGCAAATTGAAATTCTTTCTCCTATAAAAGTACATCTCAGGCATCACTTTTTTCAATCTTTTGCAACTGATATTACTGTACATTTCTGATTATTAGTTTTGTTGGCATTTGCTGTTTGCTTTGTGATTGGTAATATATAAAGATGTCCAACGATCAAACTTAGAGGTGGCTGTACTGTCAATGTTGTAGTTCTGTGTGTTTGTCACTAGAGGCCACTGTTTCATTGCTTCGATGCATGCATATAGCTAGTGCTTATTTGGACCAATCCTTATTGGACCGTACCAATGCCTTTTGCCTTAAATGTGATTTGATGATTTATAGCACTTTTAACTTTCCTATTTGCCCATACAACATCTAACTAAGCATACTGTATTGGTAGAAAAGTGCATTTGTTTCCACAGCAAGGGATGAAGTGTAGAGAGTTAACCTCTCTCTCACGCACGCACGCACGCACGCACGCACACAGTTTTTTACTTGGTCTGTTTCGGTTTAAGTGGCAGTGAATTTTCTGAGTTGGTCCTCTGGGTTAAATCCTTGGACAGGGAAGGACGGTTTTGTTAAGCAGAACTCCTGCAGAGCACTATCCTCCAAAAACCACAAAAACAGCACCATTAGCGAATTATGGGTAGTTAATAATTCCTAAGACTACTGATTTGTACCGCTGATTTCTACTTTTCTTTTTATGTTCATAAATTTTCCAATTGAATTGAAAATTGCTGTGCAGCTCGTCCAGTGGGTCATGCTGATGACTGGTCGTGTCATTGTGTGGTTTAATTGGTAGGGCTGTTTTTAAATCTGTATCTGTGTTTAAAGTTATATCTATGTTTGAAATTTTGAAGGTTTCACTGAATTTTGTAGTTAGCTCAGTTTTCACACAGTTTTTTTTTTTTAATTTAATCATAGTTGAAACAAAATCATCTGCCACAAAACATAATATAAGTCATAGATCATAGTCATAGACCGTTTTCAGTCATAATTTTGCCAAAAGTGTAGTTACATGCATTTTGCCTTTACTGAGACTTAGTAAATAGAAAATAGTACATTTTGAGCGCCACTATTTTGGAGAATATCTCTATTTTTCACATGACGTTCCAAAGGACAATTCATCTTAATTAAGTTGGGTTGACTGTTTATGTTCAAGAGACACAAAAGTCTGTGATTAAGAGTCTTTGCTAGTTTACGACTGATTGTGTATTTTGCACTACACAAGACGCTTTTCTCATCCTTTACCGTCAGCAGTAATTTTATTGATGAACCCATCAAAGAGAAAAGGAGTAGCATTCATACAATGTGTTTAAAGAAGACACTCTTCAGTTAAACGCATCAATTTCAATGAAACATTTGCTCAGATGATTACAGTGCTAAAGAACAACTTACTCCACTCCATTAAAAGCTGTTATTATTTTCGGCAGCACAGTGACAAGCAAAACTCTGTTGTTGCTTCCAGTTGGACACGAAATCATTACTGTAAGTTCCTGCTGGGCACAATTTCCTTTACACTCTGCTCTCATTGCTTGAGTTTTCCAAGCGCATGTCTCATGTTCAGTGGGAATAACGGATTGAAATGATGACATAGTCTGACCATATAATTGGGAATACGTCCCCTCCCCTATTAGATACAGCACTTAATAACATCAGCTACAAAGAGGAAGGCATTATACTGCGATTTTGACCTTAATGTTGGCATAGCTTATAGACTATAGACAGCATGCTAAAATACTGGGTGATGTTTTAGGCATTGGAGTATGAGGAGATCCAGCTTTTTAGAATAGAATATGTTTCTGTTTTTTAGTGTTTCCAAGCAAATAACAGTTTTTGTAACCCTATTGCTATTGCTATTAGGTTATTTTAAATTACATGCCACTGTGCTTTGCTTTTTACTACATTAGTTAATACAAGACATGCCTCATGTAGGTGTTGTACTTTATTACACTAAATGAAGTGTGCATAAGGCATCAGTAAGGTCAATTGTTTAAAACAAGTTTTGAAATGGTGGCTTCGTAATAAGAAAAGTACACACTTAAAGAATGAACATTTATTAGGTTTACTTCTTCAAGCAAAATTGGCTCTTAGGATTAGTAACCTTCTTAAGATTTCCAAGGCGTTCACATCACAGGTATTTTAGAAATGCACCAAGGCAAAGATTAACTGGCAAGAAAATGGGAAGGCTGGATGTGTTAGCAAAAAGACAGAGGCTGTTTGGGATTTTTTAGCTGGTGTTAGTCATGGCTGAGCACACAGCTCCTATAGGATCATGCTTCATTAAGACAGGGTTGCCAGGTCAATATATTCTGGCTCATATTACCTGAGCATGTACTCTTGTTATCAAGGAAAAAAACAGAAAAGGATGTCATGTAGATATGCAGCTAATAATTAAACGAAGAAACGACATGCGTGAAGTATGAAAAAATCCATTTCAATAGTAAGTCTATTTCTGAGAGAAAAGATAGGGAAGTCAAATTGCATGACTGCCTTGCTTATGTGCAGAAGTTCTCCTAAAATGGGTTTATGTTTGAGAACTACAGCTTGCCAAGTTATTGCTTAATTTAAATATGCATAAAAGTAAGACATTCTTAAGATCATTTTAAGCTGTGATAAAGGATTCTTGTATAAAAAACGTTTTGTTAAATCCAAAATTTGATTTTAATGTAGTTTTCTGTTTATTTATACTGCATGCGGTTCACTCATTTAGTTTTTGTGCAGACCAGTAAAAGAGATTCGAGTTTTACATCTGTTTAAACAGTTATTGCTAATGTGCTAAATATGACACTGTGGCTGAGACCTCATGTTTTGCAATTCATCTTGTGTTCAATCAGCGTTTTCAGACTTGATCTTCCTACAACATGCTTGTGTTGCAGAATATCTTAAGCCTCTTTGATGCTCAGAATATTGATGTTTTGTGGATAGGTCATGGTGTCAGTCTGCACCCTCTTTGTGAGGCTGTGCAGCATTTAAACTGGCTTCATTTGTCAGTTTGTTTCATGTTTTAACTTTGCTGGACTCAGCTCTGATTAAAAAAGTCTTGTATCTTAGAGTTTAGATTTCCGCTGGGAACTTTTACCTTCTAAAGAAATACTTATAGAAAGTAAACTAAAATGTTATTGTGGAAAACATAGACACACAAAGATGAAAAAGGCATTGTCCATAGATGTTCAGCTCTAGTCTGTATTTATGTTTATATATATAAGAATTTTTGTCCAATAACACCAACAGAAAGACAAATGTGACAAGTTAAAGTAATAATACATCCAGGTCTACTGAATCCCTGTGATACAGCTTTGTGAGGATCAGGCTTATGTTAAAATTTAAGTTGTCTTTTGAATATCTTTCCTTCCGCTGGAATCAAATTTGTTTTTGTTTTAGCCACTATTATGAGATCCAAAATTTCACTAGAGCGTGCACTTACTAAACTTAAGTCAAATAAGATTAGAGTCTTGTGGTGGCTTACCATGGATTTTACCACAACCCAGTGTAATGACTAGACTCCATCAATAGATACCGCCCACCTTTAAGAATGTAGGACCCAAAGACTAGGGAGGACCCAGTGGATCCAAACCTTCTTCATTTTAATCGGCCATTACCTAGTTAATGGAGCAGGGAATTAGACTCAATCATCAGTTCTCAGTCTATTATGTCATTACTGTTTGCCGTTTGGCTTGCTGTTCTAATTTACCTTCACAAGAAGCCAAAGTATGACCCTTTGTGCTGACATTGCTATATGCATGATTGCATAGAAAAATGTGTGACTGCACATATAGGATTGTATAGTTATATGGCACAAATTATTGACTAACTATGAATTAAAGCTGGTTTTGGGATTGCAAGAAAAATGTGTAGGTGTTGATCTGTGATTGATTAATCAAATTAATGAAATACATTGTAGTAATTCACATTAACATAATGTGTGTGGAATTTCTGAAGCTGGGATAACATCATAAACACTGGACATTTTCATTCCTCATTAAAACAATGAGATTTTGCTACAGTGTCTGTAAGTTATCTTTAAAATACCATGTCTGTGACTGGTTTATAGCTGACATATTGAGAATTATCCATTCTATTTATCTGCATGTACACAGAGCAGAATAATGACTGTATAATAATTTTTCATTTCAAGGTTTGCTGAAATAGTAGCACAATTCAGCTGCTCTCAGCATGAGAAATGCTATGCCATAACTTTATAATGCTGTCTTTATCACTGAGCTCATTAACCATGCTGATTACAGAATGTATCATGCAAATCACAGCGCAGGTAAAACAGATGTATTCTTTGCTGAAGAATTACTATCATACACAGTAAGATAAACGTGTGAGGAATGTTAATGACAGGCAGTTTGTGAAAGAAGATTTCTGCTTTTTGCTCAGAAATTACTGCTATACAATTTGGCAAAAATGTGCGGAATGTTAACGCGAGACAGAAAGCGTTTACATAAATACGCGTTGAACGTGAAGGTTCGTAACATGGCTGCGACCTTCATCTAATCTCGCCATATTAGGTTGATTTCCGCTGATTAAGCAAGGGCATTTAAAATGAAAAGTCACTTTAATTTACTGAAGAAATAAAACGAACGCTCGGCTTTCGCATGGAATTAATCAAGGTAAAATGTATCTGACAATGTAAACGTAGAAATGAATTCCGCTCCTGGTGTTGCAGTCTCTCCTCTGCACACATCATCATTTGAATCTCAGCTTCTGTAATGTCAGTGAGGGCTGTGGGTCTGACTGACACTCTGCATTGTGAAGAAGCTGCTGTTTTCAAGGTCTCTCTGACAGGAAGTATATAAGCCAGCATGTAGTTTAATAAACAAGAACTTTCTCTTTGAATGTTTCTCTTTGATAGTTACAGATTGCTGACTTATTATGTTTATGGGGTAAGGTAACTTAAACGTAACTAAATGTTTTAAGTGAGTAAGGTGTACAAAATACTTAACACAATATTTATATACAGTATAATTTATTATGTTTAGTTACTTGTGTACAAAATATGTTACTTTTGCTCAATGGATAATAACTTACAATTATGAGCTTAACAACAAAAAGGCATATTGTGCTGGTGTAACCATGTTTAGGGTTCTTTTCATTGGACCAAATATATCAGTATCTTGTCTCGCTGACTTAAATAGCCAGTGTGCCAATAGCCATTGGTGTATTCTTGGGGAGTTAAGGATAAAAATGTTATAGAGTCAGCTCTTGTGCAGCCTGTTCTCATTTCTCTATGGTGCTAATTTGTACAAATATGCATCATAAATACATTTTAAGCATAAATACAAAACTGTAAATTAATTTCACCCATCCCTATTAAAACCTCAGCTGTACAACTACATTTCTCTGTAAGGTGTATTAAAATAACATCAAAGCGCATATTGTTCTGTCAGGGAAAATAGCTAACTAGTGCATTTATAAGTTTTTTGATGTAGTCAGCTACATCAAAGCTATTTTGGGGGTATCTTTTTAAATATATATCTATGACATAATTTATTTAATCAGCAGAATTTTGTTGGCACAAAAACAATAAGGGTCTCAGGGTGAAAGCATAACAGCTGTATTTAAAATAACACAGCTTTATTAGGATAAAATACATCCTTTCATACAACCTAAAAACAGTAATAAACAGCAGTATTTAACAAAATACAAAAGAAACCTAAAAGGAATAAGAATATTTGAATGAGCCACATTGCTGAAACAAATCAGACATGCTAATGTTTTATATGAGAGGACATCGCAGGAGAACTTGCATGGCTGTAAAGCTGCGGGTTCAATACAATGTGACAGCAAGACAGCAGTGCAGTGTTTTGTCACGCTATACCGCAAACTCGCTGGAACTTGTAGCTTACCACTGGAAAAGCGACACTGTTAGTTACTCTTCTAAATTAGTTGAGGTACATATGTCTGCATATGTAGAAATGTGTGAGAATCAACATTAGGTGTCGACTGTGGTTTTTTTTGGTTGAAATAGGAGCCAACAGAACAGGAGAATAGTGTAAAGATTGACACAAGCATTTTTCCGTATTAAGGGCACTTATTAAAAGGTAGGGATTTGTCGTCTCTTTCAGCTCAGGGCAGAAAGGAAAATGTACTCTAGAAAGAAATTGATTTTGTAGAATAAATGGAGCTAATGTGCTGTAATTTTTATCTCCTCTTGATTAATGAGCTGTTTGTTGGTTGTGGTGGGTAAACTTAATTGAATGCTACCTCAGACCTTTGCTCGCTTGTTTTTCTCCCTCAGAAACCCTGTTTATCTTCAGGACACTGACACCCTTTCTCTCTTTCTCTCTGGCTGTAGATGAAGGATGATGGTCCAGTATAACTAACATTGGCATTATGTTGGGCTAATGTGCATTTTAAGTGGCTGTTATAAACTGATCTGTGAACCTTTAATCTGATCTCTCTCTCTGTCTCTCTCTCTCGCTCCCCTCATTTTGTTTTTCACTCTGTATTGAGCCTTTTAGTCTCATGCAGCATTGAACACTTGTCCATTTAAATTAATTTCCGTGTATTCAAATCAGGCCTCCGCCATTTTGTCTTGTGATCAAAACCTTTTTGATATTGAATGTGCAGCAGTGAAAACTGTGAGCGAGTTGCATTATACAGTGAATATTAAGGCTCTTATCTAATATTAAGACTCACTAAATGAATAATAGTCATTCACTAACCACCTGCAATGCAGTTAAAGCAGTTCACAGATGCTCTGCTACTGCGCTCCACCACTAGTATTCAAATTAAGTTATTGTCATTTTGTCAGCCCTCACACTCCTCGTTTCTATGTAAATTAGGTTTATTATAGATTGCGCCTTAATGTTTTAAAATTTTTAAGGCCTTTAAATTTGCCTTCGCAAATGTTTGCACTAATTGCCTGGTGAAATTAACATTACCTTATTACTGCTTGCGGTAATAAAGTAATGTTAAAAACAGAATTTTTAAGAGTCTGTATACAGTTTCTAGTAATCATGGTGGCAGTTATTCATAAAATTATGATCAAATGATGCAGTACAGATAACTGGGAGTATATATGCAGACTACTTGTGAATGTATATAAGGATATTCTCTGCTTTGTAATGAGCTAATTCAGGTGCTTAGACTGTCATGGTGAATTGATGTTGTATGGTGAGGAACTGAGCCATTCAAATTGCGCTCAACACAGATATTTCTTAAGGTGGTCTTGGGCTATAATATTTGATTGGTCCACGTCCAGACAGTGCACGCAAATAAATGGCGCTATCAGTGGTCACTGTTTATTATTACCGAATCTCCTCTGTCTATATAAAGTAACATAAAGTCATCATTTGTCATCATAATTCCAGGACTGGTAACATTCTTGATTTCTGTGTTTACAACTTCAGAGCTAATGAAATCGATGATGTCACAGATTATTATTTTGCCTCTGCAAAATGGCTTCCGCATCACGCTAACCGAACCAGACGTCTTTATTTATCCTGTTGATGTGTGGAAACATATGCAGCTCTCTGAGAGAAAGCTATTATGAGAACATCAGCACAGAAAAGGCAGCAGGGTGTCTGAGCTGCCTCCCTTCCCACCTTCATAATTAAAGGCAGAAAATGAGGCAGCGGACGGGCTGGGAGGGCAGAGACCACCTACTTGTCGCCGCAGGCGCGGTGGCTTAGCTATATCACATAATAATTCAGTTTTAGAGATCGTATAATTGGTCAGCTGTGGAGCCATAGAGGAAGATCACAAAATGGTGGTAGTAGTTCTGCGTAACAAACGTATGCTGTGATGCACGTTAATGAGGCTTATTGAATCACCATCTGCAGAAACACAAACCAATACATTCCAAGCAAACATTTAGGAGTGAAGGAAATCATCCACCAGAGAATGAATGTACCACTATTACTACGCAATAAAAAGTTGGGTTATATAGGAGCTTTATTTAAATTGTTCATTTAAACACTGCTGTTTTTACAAGCACTGTATACTGTATGTTGTTGTATACAGTGCTTTAGTATATAAACACAGGATATAGAAAATAAGCTTATTAATAAGAATCTGAGTTCTGTCAGCATAGGCCTGCCTTGATCAAAAAATATAGGCCTGTATTAAGTGAAACTATATAAGGGTTTTTCCTTTGATTCATGGGAATTTAGAAACACATGTCCCTTAAAGAACATTCAGCCAACACCACTATATTATGTATATAATATTATGTATATTATGTTTAGCTATAAATTAAGGGTTGTGTAAATGTTTTCTTTGGTTTCTTTCTGTTGCATTCCTTATTACATGTTATTTGCTTTTGAGGTGTGTTGATACAGA
>JAZGTK010003153.1:0-28381 GCA_036877625.1 Ambastaia sidthimunki | reverse complement strand
CAAAAGGCCTCAATTCAGAGTGAATTCACTTGAAAACACAATGTTCTCTCAAATTAGGTCCAGAAAGAATATTAAAAAAACGTGACAAGAGTCAATATAAAAATATTCGTATTTCAGGGTAAATAAAACCCATTAAATTGGATTTTCACAACAAAATTCAAAATGAATAGACTGTCAAAAAAAACAGGATTAGTGGTGTGTGTGTGATATCAAATGAAATGCATATGATTTCATAAAAAAATGTTTTACTGTAAGCCAATCCCCTGGCAAAGCAGGCTTACAGACAAATAACAGATGTAACTAAATAGATGTTTCTTTGTTACTTTAAGTACCAAACTGACTTAATGACCTTACCTGCCAACATGTGTTGTTGCATTACACAATTTGATTAAATGGGGTCTTAATTATTAGCACATTTAATCATTAAATACAAAAAATTATTATTGTGCATATTGTGTAACTGGGTTTAAATGTCTGCCCGTCAGAGGACAAGAGATTGGCTCCGCCCAACGTGTCTTCTACTTTCCCACTTTCGGCCCACTCACTAGGACCTTTAAAGCCCTGTTTTGCATATAGTTTAAAACAACATGCATTGCAAAACGCATGATGCAAATAAAACTTAACTTACACAAGTATCAACCGCTCTCAGTAGCACGCTTGCGTCTCACGCACACACACGCTGTCAGATGCGAGATAAGCATTATGGCGGTTGGCTTTGTGATGCTTCTCCCCGCTGATGTTGGTGCGCTTTTTGAACTCGTGTACATCAGAATTGATAACAGCAATGAGATTATGCTTATGAGCTTAATTAGAAAGATGGTATCTAATTTCTCATGCAAATACCATTACAGAGAAACCAAGAGCTGAGAAAAGAGGCTCTGTGCATGACTGAAGAGGCTAAATACAATGTGTACAATCTTAGTGGGTGTCTCTAAGAAATGAGTAGAAAAATACACAATTATTTCTAAATTAATAAATGTTATTTGCCAAGGATATGAAATATTGGCTGTCAAATGATTCATCTAAAAATGCAAACCCAACTTGATGGAATATTTGCTAAGGACACTGTATAACATTGGAAACAGAAAAATAAAAGCATAAGGAAAAGTGTGATTTTTTTATATTTTTATTTATAAACTGATATTTTGTGCCCTTTGACAAATACAATTAATCAGAAAAACAACATTGTATATACAACTCTAAAAATCATTTTAAAACGTGATAAACATTGCAAACAAACATTCATAATATTATCAATATTAAGTATTAGTATTATTAATAGATTATTATTATTATGAACGAAATTCAAAGCTATTCAAGGCATCTTTTCACTACAGTGTTATAGATACAGTCATCCAAATACGGTTTTAAAGCAACTTGAAGCATCACTTCTGAATTTGCATCTTAGAAACTGCATCATAAAACTTTCATATGGAACGAATTAACATCACAATTACATTCATTTGATCTTGGGTTCCATGGCCAAACCCAAACCCTGAGGATGTCTCCAGCTCCAGGCAAAACCAGCTCCAGGCAAAACCAGCTCCAGACAAAACCAGCTCCAGGCAAAACCAGCCCCGGTTTTCTCTCTGATTGGTTGATCGATTCATCTGCCTGAAAGAGAGAAAGAGAATATGAGCGAGAGAGCAGAACTTTGTCTACAAAGAGCACAAGAGAAACAGATGCAGCATGTTGAGGGAGCCCCGCATGCTCTCTGGCAAACAAACTACAGTAATCTGTTTTCAGTGTGTGTGAATGAATGAGAGTGTGGTTGAGAAAGATAATGGAGAAGAGAGGGAGAACAAAAACACAAGAGGCAGCACAGCAAGATGCCTTGAGAAATGTAGGAGACGGGAAAGAGCCTAGAGGAGAACTGTAGCGCTCGGTGGTGTTATTTATTGCTTAAGAGACGTAATTGAGTTCTCAGTTGTTTTATTTTCAAGTACATTCAGTGTCGCCTCAGATGTCTCTCCTAAAACTCATTTGGAGAAATGAAAAAAATGACACATATTAAACAATTGTTGATATACAGTAAAAAAAAATAAAGCTATAAAATGTGTGTAGCATAGTCTTGATAACAGCTAACAGTTTAATTTTCTCTGAATATTTCTTTCAGGTTTCCAAGTTTAAGAAAATGTTTTTAAATGTTCTACTAACATTTAAAACTTCCAGTTGTTTAGAAGTTTTATTTACCTTATTTAACATTTTACTAACATTTTTGAATGTTTGCCAATCACACGAAATTAAAGAAACCTACTAATGTTACTTTGAGAACTTTTTTGATAACTTTGACAGAACTTTTAGAGAATACGAGCCAAAGTTCTGAGAACATTCCCTGTTAGCTGGAACATGTTTGAGTTCATATTAAAATCTCTGATTTCGTCTGAACCTCTAGAGAAACATAAGATAAAAAACATAATGACAAGGGTCTTTATCAAGGGAAAATTCCATGCATGAGATCCATGCAAAATCTCCCTTTCTCCATTGTATCATTGCTGTCTAAAAGAAACGATTAAAATATTTAAAAGGAAACCTACCTGTGATTTTTTTGTCTTAAGGCGAGACTGGGGAGAAAAGCGAGGAAAGGTTAATAAAAAGAGAACGTGAGATGAAGAGACAATAGGACACAGTGAAAAGAACAAAGACAAAACACTTTTGTATGAGTCAGCCGCTTGGAAGGTTTCCCGTTGTGGGGTCACGGGGTCAACACTGCTTAAACTAGATCTGTTGACCCCTCGGTCTCCAGACTATGGAAGTGTTTGTTTAGGTAGCCTGGCCTGGAGGTCAATGTTTCATCTGGACATACTCCATCCTCCACTCGAGAAATGGTTTACATGGAGTGAGATAATCCATCATTTTGTATTAACTGTAAGGAATAAACAAGCTGTATATTGCAGGTTAAAGCAATGTTTAAATCACACCCACTCATTCACGGCCACCTATACCTGCAGCCTGAATAAATGTGCTGTGTATTAAACAATCATCTCTCTCTGTGTTGTGTGAGGTGGAGTACACCGATATCAATTCTCAAGTGTGCAGAACACAGCTACTCATTATAGGACAAAAGTAGTACTATATAACCATTAGTAACCTCTGCGACTCGAATGAGGATTCCACCCCCACTAATACTTAAAAGCCAGGCAATGCTAGTAATGCTAGACAAAATTGAAAATGAAAAATCTACATGGCTGTTATTATAACAGGCCTCACTCTCGTGATGAAAAAATAAACGCCAGGCATGCTCAGATAAAGTCTTTACAAGTACAATAATTCAACGTCTCCTACGGTTAACGATGCCAGTGTGCTGACAATAATCTTGTGCTTGAACGCAGAAGGCGGAGGTTGTTGTTTCTCTGCTTGCTTTTTTTCTCGTCTTTTCACAATATGCCAAGAATCCAGCGTGCTGAGAGCAAGCTATGCGCCTCTGTGGTCCAAGCTTTAATACAACAGTAATTTGTCATGAATGGCAGTTGCCGTGTCCCCACCAGGCTCTGGATCCTCTCTACAGTCTAGACAGCGCTGTAAGATGGCCGCCTGGCCCCACGACGAGCAAATTACTCTCAGTGTAGCCGGCGTTACTGACCCCGCTGGGGTCCAAACTCTCATTCGCTTTATCTGGCAACACGCCAGTTGTCAGGTACTGCCACTTCCACTTCAATCAGGGGCCAATTTCTCTCTCGCATGCACACAAACACACACATGCAAAACTCACACTTCTCATCTTGCTTAATTATTCTAATGAACATTAACACAGAAACAACAACAAAGCATCACAGGCCAGACCCACAATCGTGCAGTGACTACAAAGAGCCGTTTCTGTTTAAACAATTCAGACATTGTATCTGTATCAGTTAGCAGTGTGTACCGTGCATGAGGATGAAAACAGTATCACTTTTAATCTTACGGCTCAGATTTTTAGGGAAACTGTGAGGAGCGAGATTCGTAATGTCACCTGACAGAAACCTCCAAGAACTCTGCATATGCACAAACACATTTAGGCAGAACAAAGGCGCAGACAAACACCTCAGAAGCAGACAAAGAGGCAACAATATACATCACGCCAGAAACACACGCATTCAATGCAAAGTTTTCTAATGTCTTTATGGGCCTCGAGGGAACAATAAACAGCAGAACCTTGTTTCAGCACGGTTGCCTGCAGATGAAGCAGTGTGAAAAACAGACCAAACCTCATCGACATTGTTGCATTCTAATGCGCTCAATGCACAGAACAAATGCAGCACAGGATCAAAGCTTTCCTAGCACAAAAACACCCTCTCTGCCTGACCATAAATCAAAGGTTTAAAAACTGTCCGCTGGATTCTGTTGGATAAGGATTGGTGTTTGAGCGGGAAAAAGCTGCTGGGCCACATTTCTTTGGCCTGTTTGTTCTGACAAGACGCTTTGTGTGAGGAAGGCCATGTGTCCACTGAGAACATCTCAGGAGACATCGCAAAGGTTATGTTTGCACGGTCACACGTTAACACAGACATACACACGATCCCAAACGCGCACACGGCGTGACTGTCAGTCCGTTTCAACATCAGCTGCACTTATTTTCTTCCTGCTGGGGTCCAACTCAGCAGAGTCTAGAAGACTCTGGCAGGAGGACACGCAGGGTCACTGAGAAGACCCGGGCGACTGAAGAGAAGCACTTTAAAAAAATAACACCACAAATCAAAAAGCTGCAAGAGCAAACAGCGTATGAATGACAGAAGAAGAGCAGGAGTTTGTCACATCTTAGTGCCTTTGTTCAAGAAACAACGTTTCATCTAAACTGATAGTTCTTCTCTGTTTCTTGCTATTTCAATCTGGGATCCAGCAGACGCTGTTGTGTGCAATGTGCTCTGTGACAAACAAGACAAAGTGATGTTGAAAAAGCATCTCTGCCTCCATCTCACGGGTCACAATCAAAATCGACCAAATCAATAAATAATAAAACACAACTCACGATCATAAACGTGAAGGGCGCTAGCGGCCACCTTCTCAGCCGCCGTGTAACAATATTTATGAGCGTCATGGGTTTCGTCTCTGTCTATCTCTTTGACTGCTTGTCTGATTCTGTCAGGCTTTGGTCAGGTGATGATGTCGCCTGTTAAATTTGCGTTGACAGCACAAAGTGACTTCTTACACCTCTCCTCACTGTTAACTGCGCGAGCCACGAAAACAAATATCCATCTATATGCTAGTTCCACAGAGGCACAGCTGGCGTGGGTGACAGAGTCTGACAGAGGCTTCCTCAGAAGAATGACCCGCAGGACGCGTCCTCTGAGGTACTGAGAAAGACAGCAGGGCTGTGTGACGTCAGAAACTGATTCGCATGCTGGGAAATGAAGCTTTCTTTTCAGACACTTTCTGGTTCCATCGCATTATGTAGACGTGAGGTAAGCGTGACCTTTGCAGTGTAAATGAGATGTGAATGCGGAATTGGAGGCGTTGAGCCAAGCACTGCGTGACTGCTGCGTGACTGCTGCATATGTGTATATGATTAGCTCTCGTGCCTTCTCGTCTCCAGGTCAAATTGACATCCCGTGTCATCCTGTCTGTGTCACTATTGTCTCTCATTTTCCTCCACTTTTATTTTCTGAGCAGTTCTCATTGCCACTCATGGGAAGAGCCTACCGGATAGAGCTCGGCCAGGCTGGGCCAATTCTGGCTGCGGTAATTATGTTTTGAGAGGGAAGTAAGAGCACAGGCTTTCATACTGATAATAGGTACTGCTTACTAGTGCCTCACTGTTGGTGCACTGAGAAACAGTGGCCTCTAGTGGTCGATCCTAGATATAGAAAATCCAGTCATGATCAACAGTGGCATGATAATATTAATTCATTACATTTACACAGGGCTTTCACATTTTCAAAGCACATAGAGGTTTCTCCTCGACCGCCACCAGTGGGCAGCATCCACCCAAATCAAGCGATGGTAGCCGCAGCGTGTGAAAATGGCCGCCACTAGCCAGCTATCAGTGGAGCAAAGCGAGATAGCAAACATTACATGGGAACGATTAGGAGGCTGATTAACATAAGTCAAAGGGCCAAGATGTGCATTTAAAAAAAACATACAATTGTAGGGGGCGGATGCTAGCTGATCCTAACCATACTGAGCCATTCTCCCTGTCCCCGCCCAATCAGGTAGAGCTTTTTTTAATCATTAATTTACATATTGATGTGCCACCCCACACTCTTTTAAAGAAGAGAGCAGAGAAGAGAGAGGAGGACAGAGAAATCTCATCCAATGCATGGTACCTTTTCTGTACAACATAGTGTCCCACTCAGACTCCAAGGTGAGCAGGTTTTCCCATGAGGTCTCCCATCCAGGAAATGACCAGCCTAGCTTCAGTGAGACACCAGGCAGTAGCTGCAGGGTGTTAGCTGCAGGCCACAAATAGAAACAGTTCTTAGCAGCTGTGTCTGTTTTCCTTTCCTCCCCTCACATAACAAACTCCTCTTTCTTACGCTAAAGCTTGCGTTCAATTCCATGACAGTAAAGATCAAACAGATGCACCATATGTAACTGTTTAGCAGTCAATAAATACAGTAATCAAACGTCAGAAATGGTCATTACTTAATGACCTCTCATGGAAACCGTCTTCTTGAAGTCTCGAGTGCTGCAGTGTAGAATCAAACAGCGCCTCCTCTGTCTTTAAGGACCAATTTTGCTTAACAGGTCATCAAATAAAGAGGAGCACTCCTGTTTTATTAAGTAGCACTGACATGCACGTATGCCAGACATCTTTAATAATGTTGCACACTGCAGTAGCAATTTTAAAAGCCACTGCTTTCCGCATAATGGAAGCCAGGGCCTCTCAGGTCACAAGTCTGTGGGGATGAATAGAGAAACATGGTGGATCAGAATGAAAAAGCGAACGCAGAGTGCTGTCTATGCAATGGAAAAGACTGCGCTACATAATTACTCTCAATCTCTGACCGAATTCGCCCACCACGAATTAGCTGTGTTAGTGTAAACACAGAGCTTGGATGGGCATGACGAGGTTTTGTTTTTGATTAATTACATCTGATAACGAGTCTCACTGCTAGACATGATTATTACATCAATAGGATAATTAGCATTTGGTTGGATGTGACAGTATTCCTGCTGTAACATCTTTAAACATGAAATTCCACCAAATTATTTGGAAATGACAATCACTAAGTGCATTTATTTACTCCTGTCATATTTATGCCCATTGGCTCTGGTTTCTTTCATTTTTTATTTTGTTTCACACTCTTTTTCTTTTCCCTTTGGCTAATAGTGACCGGGTTGAGTGGATGACACCTGAATATTAGCTAGGAAGGAAGAGTAATTATGAGGTTATGGGGGCTTTATGCGGAACATGAAAAGCCCCGTGTAGAAATCAGGACCAAAGGGTGGCAGGGGAGAACAGGTGAAGAAGAGAGAGATGGAATTACTGACGTCAAATGGCACCAATGATTACCAAGAACTAAATGAAACTTATAACAAATAATGGAAAATAATTCACAGTGTATAAGTAAAATAGTACTAAAAAGGCTAAAAATAATGACAAAATAATAACAATCCATTTTATCGGATGTCATCAGTGCCCAAACTGAATATTTCAGTATGCCAAATGCAAGCAGATTCAAGCTATAGAAAATTACAGAAAAATACAGAAGTTTGTATTTTTCTTTCCAGAACTTCATGTGTCATCACATATGTGGAATATTTCTTGCATTAAGTAACTGAAAGTAAAATAGGAGCAACAGATACACAACTTTTTCTCTTTTTTTGGTATTTTCTGACAGGTGCAGTTTAGCTGAGAGTGGCTTATCTCATATATAATGCTGAGAATGACACATCGATCTGCACTGACACAAATATGTACGGAAGAAACAGCTCAAAACTCTTATCGTCATGGGAACATTTCTGAAATAGGCTGCAATCCCTAACTTTTGCTTCTGTACTGCCATCTCTGTTTGAAACAAAGTATTGCAGGTCATTACATACGTTGTTCAGATGAAGCCCGACTGACATTTACCAGGAAAACAGACACACGACAGCTCAAATTATAAATCATTATTAGTAACTTACTGTTGCGAATCAGGGAAAGTTAAGGAGATTGTGTTTTTTGTTCATTTTTTAACCCCAAAAATGAAATGTGTTTTTTGCATGGCCAATGTATGTTTATTTGGAACTTAAATATAATTTAAAAGTTCGAGTCTGAGACATGAAGGGTTATTTTCCTCTGTCCTTAAAGACTAAAAGTGACCGAGGTTAAAAGAGTGGGGGGTATGGGTGAGTTAGTACCATCTGCTAGTTCAGTGCTATAGCAACATCGAGTCACAGAGATACAATTACGCCATGAAAAGAAAGACAGAAAAGAATAGGTCAGATAACATGCAGGCACACACACACGTGCACTCAAACCCACCCGCTCACCCACACGGATGCTGTATATTCTGATAGATTTCATCAAATTATATTCACATTGAAACACTTTAACTGCAAGACCAAAAAAACGACCTTAGAGAGATTATTTGGACCTGTCACATGCACGCAGCGATGTCACTCACACCTGGGCTGTTTAGGGTCACTGCAGGTGACAGTTAGAGGGGGGAGAGGGGTGAAATTAAACCCCACTATGGATCTAAACTCGAGAACAAAAGCACTGCAGGAAGTTGGCGGTGGAGAGACAGAGACCAACCCTCGAAGCCGATCTGGAAAAAGTTCTGGAAGAGATCAAGGCATGTAGGTGTGAAGTGTAAAACAGGTAAACAAACAGCGAGATATATAAAAAGGAGGGAAGAGGGTCTACAGCAGTTATGCCTCACTCAGAAGAGCTTTAGAGCCGCTCTGCATCACACAGGCCGCACCTTAAGTCTTCCTGGGCCATTGAAGACGATTCTATAGAAGAGACAGATACTGTTAGGCTTACATACTGCAGTATCTAGAGACAGATCAAAAGACCTTAGAGGAAAAACTACCTGGAAATCAGCCTTCAAATCTGTCCATCACAGCTCTGTCAGGATGATGCAACAAATTCTACAGGATATGTATGTAGAGCCCGACCTGCTGGCTGAGCTGAACGAGGAGCAGAAACAGATTCTCTTCTACAAAATCCGTGAGGAGCAGGTGCGACGCTGGAACGAGAGGGAGAGCAGAGACCCCAGCCCTGCGGTGAACAAGAGTGAGTCCACCGTTTATTCTGTACACGTATCTGAAGCTGTCATTATTAGTCATACAAATGAAACATACAGTTTGAGTTTTCAAATCAGATTTAAACCTGGACATGAAACGCTTTGGAAAATTTTGAATGAAGAAAATATTACGATTAAATACGAAGTAAATGTTATAAAAAATGTATCTCACTAATCAAATTACGGAATTAATGACATGTTAACTATTTTGCCCATGGTTGGATTTCTTTGTTTCCATTGATGTACAAACACAGAATGCTCATTCTCAAATCATGCTGGATTTCATACAAACCTGCTGAGTCAATGCCAGCTCAAGTGCATGATGTCATTAAGCCAAAAGAGGGACACTAAGAAATTAATGTTTAAAACTTTTTACTTAAATGCTTATGCTGATAGCATAATTTGCAAAAGGAAAAATAAATGTGAATAATTGGTAAAATACAAGCATTATTACTAATAATGGTTTTTAAGAGACCATTACTTTTCGACTGCCCTGTAATGCAAAATTAAAAGATATAATTATGTCCAGCTGAGAAATTCCTTGCATGTGGCTGATATTATTCTGCACTTAAAAGTTGGTACCACGGCATACAAAAGTAGCCTTGGAGAAAATGATTTCCTCTAAATTCTAGTGCTGCAAGATTAAGACGGTGATAAAAATACAGAAATAACTTTATATCACTGTAGCAAATGTAATACTGTAATATCTCTGCATGTGTTAGTGATTGTGTCTAAACAATGACAGGTAATGTGCTCTTGTTTTCAAACGTGCTAACATTATCTTGCTCAGGGTTGTCTTGTTATGGTGTTCCTGCAGTGTACAAGGGATTGCAAAAGAGGATAATCTCTTTTCCCTTTGTCGAGCTGTCTACGTTATTTTGTCTTTATCTTATCTGAATACACTCTGATAGGTCTGGAGAGTAAAGGGAAGATGTTTTCCATCATCTCAGTGTTTTCCCCTATATGCTGTCCCTGCCCAGGTGACCGACGAGGAATTCAGTGGCTTCTGGACTCAGATGGAGAGGTGTGGGTGTGGGTAATGGGGGAGGCCCCGGGAGACAAGCCCTTTGAAGACATCGTGGAAGAGCTGATGGAGGAGAGAGCCAGGAAGCAGGCCCAGCAAGAGGCCCAGGAACTCCGGTGAGACAGCCGTGAGAAGGGGTCTGGGGGGAGGGACAATGAGAAGATAGGCATGATGATGAGAACAGGTGAAGATTGACAGGTGTGATTCAGCTAAAGTTTGAGGGAAAGACATAGAGAGAGAGAGGGTAATAATGATGGAAGTACAGAGATTGGAAGTGCATCACTCAACCTCTGCTGAATTTCCTGAGGCGTGTGAAGGAGGCAGAGATTGAAAAGAAGTTCCGAGACGCCATGGCGAAGGAAAAGGCTCGTTTCGTGGCAGAGAAATGGAAGGAGGAGATGGATGACAGAAAGGCAGCCAAGCAGGAAGAAGAGGAAGACCGCATTAGAGAAGAGCTCAAGGTGGGTGTGGCTGCAGGTATGTTTATTTTAATACATGACACAAAAAAAAAATCACATTTCTTAAAAGGGTGGCACAATTCTAAACATCACCAAAGAAAGAATTGCACTAAATTAACTGTAACAAACAATTCCCATCACATTAGGGTATCAGGTTCAATACAAATTAAGCTCAATCAAAAACGTTGCTGAATGGTGTTGATTCTCAGAGAAAATAATTACAACTCGTCACTTAAAGCCAAAATCGTGGCTGCAGTGAGGCACTTAAAATGAAAATAAAGGTGTCAGCTTCCAGGTGATTTAAAGGCAGAAATGTGAAGCTCGTATTTTAGTTTAAGCACTCCTGTATTATTAAGTTGTCTAAATCATCATTTTGGCGGTGGAGCTGCTGTTCTGTGTGAAAGTTAGTTATTTGTCACCAATGTAATATCTGTGGGTTTTGCTAATACATCAATAGAGGCATGTTGTCACATATCGTTGTCAGGTAAAGACGTAGCAGACGGCTTTTTTTAGACCGTTTCTGGCTGTTTTTTGTCAATGCACATTATGAACAGATGGAGACAACGGGAAGGAGACAAGTTTATGTTCTTCTAACGTTGTCATGACAACTAAGTTGAAAAATTTGATGTAACTTTACACAGAGCGTTCCATCACGCTAATCTCACATTTACACTCATTATAGTCAAATAATGAGGTTATACTGGAATCAACGTTAGTACACAATGCCGTCCATTGATCTTAACTCGTAGGGTATTGAACTGAGAACATTCCAATACAAGGTCTCTTGTATTTGTTCTTTTAACAACCATTTAATTATAGACTCATAATAGTGATCAGGGTTAATTAGGGATAATTACTATGTGTTCCATGTTCTTAAAGTGAATTATTTAAAAGTTGGCAACCTCACACGCTGTAGATAAGAGATCTCAGAGAGACGAGGCCAACGTTTGAAGGTCTGATCTGTGATGGACTCGAAACGCTGATGTTTAGGTTAATGACACCGTCCACCGAATTAATCACGGAGATCCGGAGCCTAATGACATCGCAAATGAGTGAAAACTAAAGAAAGCTCAGAGAAACTTCTGTCTCTGTGCTGACTGGGGCTCATTATTGTCGTTTTTGGCAGAAATGCGAGGAGGAAGAGAGAAAGAGGGGCGAAGAGGAAATCCGACAAACGGAGGAGAGGCGAGCAAAAGAGCTCTACATCTCTCTGAAGCAAGAGGAAAAGAGGAACGAGAGAGATGACAAAGAATGGCAAGAACAATGTGCGAGAACAGAGGGAATGGAAAAGAAATGGCTAGATGTAATAAAAAAGTAGCTTATTTATATTGAAATCTCTCATCGTCTCCTACAGTGCAGCGTTCCAAGGCGGCGGATGAAGAGATGAAATTTAAAGCGAGACGGGCTAGAGATGAATACAAGCGCCAGTCTTTGCGGGCTATCGAGAAGGGACTGGTGGCCGGGCTCAGCGGGCTGTTTCATAAGACGCATCTGAACGGATCGGGTCACGCCAGACGCCACGAACATCCGGCGCATCAAGCTGAGTCCAGCCATTCAACAGCCGCTGGTGCCGGTCCGGTTACCTCGGCCCATTACCACCGGCGGCGACAAAACCGGCGTTATTCCAGTCCGGTGACTCAGTTACTCTCTGAATGGTAAAACTTATGTTCAGATAGGGCCAGTGATAAAAGATACAGACTGTTCTCTGTCTATTCCTGCTTCGTTTTGAGGCATCATTAATATAAATGAATGGATACCATAAGAAACACCCGCTGTCTATGTTACACATTTTGTACACTTTCTTTATCTTCTGTCCTAAAGGCAACATTACTCAAGGCTGTTCTGCAGTAATACAGTGATTTAGTTTCATAGTGAGATTTTAATGTGCAGTTTTCATACATTTTCTTTTTTAGCCCAGTCTGGATTCGTCCTCCAAGGCCAAACTCTCGTGAATCCATCATCCGCTGGTTTAAGGAAGAGCAGAGGCCCAGACGAGCGGGCTATGAGCGGGGCAGCAGCACCATCGCCCCCTGGTTCCACGGTGGGGACAGCAGAAGCAGTTTTATTTAACACAAAACAGTCTTCCTGTGTTTTACAAAAGGAAACAATAAGTTAGCTACTCAAACGAAAGGTCATCATAATATTTTTCATCATTGCAACTACTAAACTATGTTTAAGTGGAGTACTAGATGACTAGTTAGTGAATACTGTGCCGTATACTGTAAGCTACTAAAAACTATATTTTAATACAGTAGGCAGTTGACAAAGTAGTTATATGCTACCTGTTTTGACAAATGTATGTCATCAAATGTATTCTACAATATGCATAGAGAAAATGTAACTAATGTCAATATTATACATACTAAAATATACTCACTTTATTATTAGGTAAATATCATTTAAATGTTTGCAAAGAATAAAATCTAATCTAACTTTTCCTACTGACACCAAAGCAAAAGATACAAAAACATTATAAGAATGTTTCTTTTGGTGAAAGAATAATTATTATGGGCAAAATAATTATTACACTTATTATTATTATTATTATTATTACATGATTTTAATTATAAGCTATTTTAATTGATACTTTCCAGTAGCAACACTTTGCCTCTTACGTTGCCATGTTGGATTATTCTTATTTTACTGACCTTCCCGAAGTGTTTCTTCATTCTCTGCGAGAGATGGGAAGCTGCCTTTAAATTAGCCTGAAACAAGGTATTTCAAGATAATTAAGTTTTGCATAATTAACCTTTTGGAACAGTGTTTGCATCAGTAGAGTACTTACAATACCAGGCTCATTAGATTTGGAAAATAGCACAAAAGTGGTGAGTTAGTGTGCCATTCCAAAAATAGCCCTTGATTAAATTAAGAAAATAATGATGAAAGAACGTGAGAGAGGAGGTAAGAGACAGACAAAAAGACTCAATACCTCACAGCTTGTAGTAGGTTGATTAGTGCCAGTGTGCGGCCTCTGATTGGACAGTGATAAAATAAATGAGCGTCTGACTGATGCTATTTGACCAGGCACCAGGATAGCAGTGCCAGCGTCACTCCGAGATTAGTGCAAAACACCTGTACTTCCTGGCACCTACAGCTGCACTCACACTCAATCTCAGTCCATATCTCTCCCCACCTGTCTGTCACTCTGCCTCTGGCTTCTTTTCTATCTCCATCTGTCTTTCTCACCGTCACCTATTGCTCTCTCTGCAACTCTGCAGGAATAATATCACGCCAGGAGTCAGAGGCTTTGCTGACGAATGCCGCAGAGGGCTGTTTCCTGGTCAGAGTGAGCGAGAGAATCTGGGGGTACACTTTGTCTTACCGGACCGCCGCTGGCTTCAAGCACTTCCTTATCGATGCCTCGGGCGATTATTACAGCTTCCTGGGCGTTGACCAGAACCGTCACGCCACCTTAGCCGACCTCATCGACTTCCATAAGGTACGCGCTGGACTATTTCTGCTTTCGTCATTCCAAATCTACTTTTCTGAACCTTTTCAGCATGCAGAACAGTACATGTGTATCATGTCTGACAAACACGCTCGAAGAACCCATGGGGCACAAGCATCGTAGATGTGGCAAGCACACCTGTCCTTCCATCTGTGCTTTTGATGGAGAGAATTGATTGTGTCGCTAATGCCCGGCTGGTGTCGCTTGTCCCACGACTGATGTTGATTTCTTTGGCTTCTCCTCTAGGAGGAGGTGATTACCACTTCTGGAGGAGAACTACTCCAGGACTCCTGCAGACTGAGAAGCTCCACGGCTGACTATGGAGGGCTTTTCCTGTGATGTTTGTTCATAGTTTTAAGAAGCGAAATCTCAGACGACATCAAACCGATTGTGTTCACATCAACAGCACCGCACAGTTTATTGTAGTCTATCAGGCTCGTTCTTTCAAATGTAAATAAACAACTTTACCTGCTCCTCTTTGCTTCAGTGATGTGTGGGTGTTGATAGAGGATTCAGAATGTTAATGTGTAACATCTACTTCACGCTCCCACAACACCACAAATCACGCAGCTTTGAAGTTGGGCAGTTCATTTGTATTGCGTTAACAGGTCATTCTGTGGCAGTTGGATCTATTGCTGGTCAGTCTTTGTGCTATATGAACTCAATATATGAATTAAAACTCGGAGTGCTGCAAAACACCTATTAATATGACACTCTACACCTGTTATCCCTTAACCTGTTGCAGTATGGTGACCCAAATCGTTCTTGACAGGCTGACAAGGCCTTAACCCTAAACCTTTACAAGCCATGTTAAGCTGGTTACACTGTCAAGAATTAAGTTCTTGAAGCATGAATGCATGAACTCACCCTGGTTATGAATGAAAGTTAATGTCTTCCCCATAAAGTTTCACACATTGATGAAATGCATCACGCCATGTTGTCATCGTTTAGCCGCCAGTCTTTCCGGCAGACTCACCAATTTCCAGCCTACAGGCAGATTAAAAAAATCCTTTTTTCATTAGGCATGTTCCACGTCCCTAAGCATCAACATCACCTCGGTTTCCTCCCCGCCTGCCTGCACACTCAGACATGGGTGTAAAGGGGGATCAGATTTCTGTGTAGTGCACGACTGACCTTGCTAATCTGCGCATTGTTCAAGGGGAAGGAGCCATTTCAGCTGGCGGCACAGAAAACAACGGTGCGAGGCCGGTGGGGGGTGCGGGGTGACAGACAGAAAAAATGTGATAAAAGAAGACAGAAAAAAAATGTGGGAAAAGAAGTTTCCATTTACCTAGATATTTCCAGTCAAGCGATTGTTTTTCCGATGCCAATCGGCAATTGATAAGACTTGTGTGTGTTGATGTGTGTGTGAAGTCTATCTTGGGGGGGAATGGAAAACGAGACACATATTGATATGCCAGGCAGCCAATGACAGTTAGAAAACAGTAACAAAGCCATTATATCCTGGACACAAAGGTTTCCTGTTGAATGGTGAAAACACCAGCCAAAGAAAGATGATACCAGCGGGCACTAAACTCGTCCAATAATCTAGCATCCGTTTAACAAACAAGTCCCTATCGACTTCAAATATTACTTTTCCTATTGTAATTTAGTAAGATAATATACCAATTGCAATAATAATCAGGCATTGTTATAGCTAATTATAAAAATTTACATTTCATATTCGTTTAGTAGGTGCTTATGAACAAGCCACTTACAAACAACGATCATAAGCAATTTGTCGTAACAGCCAACAACTCAGAATGCCAAAAAAGAACAAAAATATAATATACAGAAAAACTGGGTTGGATCACAAATTAACCACAACACCACCCCTACTACAACCCTGAAACTTGCCAACAAAGCACACAAAGACAAAATATCGTCCATAATCATAGCTGAGAAAATGCTCTTGTTGCTACAGCCAAATGGTTTTTGAACACAAATCCATTCGATAGCTTGGCCAACATGATCTGGATATCACTGAAGCCAAATTCAAAAGAACAGGACAAAACTGGTGGGTGTAGTGATGAATAAAACAATGCACAGCGTGAAACGGTGCGAATGTATTTAATACTGGAAAAATCGGATTAGTTGGACTCCAACTAATCCTGGAACAGCGTTCCATGTGCCACGGAATGTCTTACAGTTCGGAATACGTGATGGTAAGTATATAATATCATGTTTATTTTTTTAATGAACTCTCTCTTTAATTTGCTCTTCTTACGACTCACTAGCTTAATCACAATTAGATGTATAGAGACACTCTCCGCGCTATCCAACGTCTGTCCATACGATCCCTGATACTGACACATTGCAGTAAAGTTGCTATTCATAGGTTTCATCAATCTGGCTTCAGCTCTGGGAAAAAATAAGAGAATTTTGGAAACTCAGCTCAGCAGAAGTCACTGGATTATCTGAGTCAATAACTCACAGCAGCACAAAATTCACTCCAACTCCACAATAATGGCTCAAAAAGTGAGTTGTCACTCAAAAATCACCGGCCTCACCTCACTGGGAGCCAATGAGTAGACAATACCATATGAGAACATCAGCGGGTCCATGTAACGAGAACCCTATTTAAGAACCGTACTTTAAAATCCATTATAATCTGAAACCATTGTATTTTCACATACATTCTACCTTTTTATCTGAAGACCACAATAAACATTATTTCCTTTGTTTTTTTCCAGGCGCATAATGATTTTTATTGGAAACAAGCACAATAAAACAAATATAAGAGGTTTTATGTGACGGCTAAAACATCAGTAAGAAATAGCTGTATTAACAATTTTATGTAGCCTTTATTTGTTCGAGAATCCTTTTAGATTCACTTAATAGTTAAACAGGCAGTTTCACTGTTCTTGTTTATGGGGAAATTGTATCTCTTTTTAAAGACTTTAACAAAACCCATTTTCAGGTCTCCGGCAATGTCAACAGCTGAATTCCTCAGCCAGCTTAGAAAGAACAGCTGGTGTGAGAATCGAGTTAGTGGCATATTGCAGACAGGCCTGGAGCCATATTTAACAGAATCAGGTATGTGTTAAGATAGCCTCATTTGTCCTTGGATGCTCCCTTCAGACTGGACTGGAGTTTCTTCTTCTCTTTCTGTCCCATGGCACGGTAGGTCTTCTTCCTCTCTTCCTTCTGTCTCTTTTTCTTCAGTGCCTCCTCCTCCTCTTTCTTCTTCATGAATTCTTTGTGCTTGGCACGATGTTCTGCTCTCGCCTTCTTACTATTGTATGCGTAGACCGAGCTTAGAGCACTGAGCAATGCTGCCACCTGGTGGAAGAAGATGGAATTGTATTAATGGGAAAAGGATGAGGCACGAGCCCCGGGGGAAAAGCAAAACCTGGCAACAGATCCGATGTTTGCAATCAAGATCACGGAGATCGGATTAAACCTCAAACTTTCAATTTGCTGGGATTTAATGCAGCTCTAAAACAAACACGTCTTGACTGCTTAATAAGAACAAACCAATGATCCACGTTTGGGAGCATAAAGGAAAAGTTCACCCAAAACTGAAAATTATACCACTGACAGCCGTGGTATCTACGCAGTTGTTGTGTTGCAAAACACAGACAACACAAAATTTAAATTCCCTTTTTGCATTCCGTGGAAAAAAAACAGCATGCAGGGTTGGAATAACATGAGGATGACTAAATACAGAATTTCATTTTTGGGTGAACTATCCCTTTAATGGTCTCGCATGCTTACAGAAAGACAGCGAATTCAATTCAAGTGGGAGTGACCAAAGAACCGGCGAGTTACTGTTTGTGGTCTTGTGTTGCTTTGTGCGACTCATGCATGTAATTAGTGTTTTGCAAAGGAATAAAACTTAACCTTGAAGTTGTTAAATTGTATTTACGAATCTCTAAGGGAATAATTAGCAAAGACTTTGATGACTAAATCATGATTAAAAATTCTGTATTCATTTTAATGTCAATTCTAAAACATCTTGGATAACAATTTGGATTTAAAAGGTAACCCCCCTTTTCATGTCATCTTAGGGCAGAAGGATTTCAAAGGGGATTGGTTAAGAATTGGCCAGCAAGCTGTTAGTAGTATTTGCCAGGGACAGGGATTAAAGAAGTATAATATTTCTCAGCCAACACTCTGGAGGCTTTGCTTGCTGGATTAACTTTAAACTAATAGTGGATATTAAAGGCGTCTTTGTGTAATGACACCAAAAAAGCTCACTGAGGCACAGCTTATGTAACACAGAGACGGATATTGAGACAGCTCTCACCTTTCTCTCATGGGGTTCTCTTATGACAGCCGGCCTCTGCAGGTCTCGTGGGGTTTTGCCCTTGGGCTGCTGTGTTTTGGGTTTGCTCTTGAAGGGGAGGGCTTTCTGCAGCTCTTTGGGAATGTGGAGGGGGTTGAAATGTCGAACTTGCCTCACAACCGGCTGTATGGATGCGAAGATAGAAGATGAAAAAGACAGCTTACAATCCAAAAAACATTTTTGTTCTTTGTGATGGTTATGCAACGTGTCTGGAAGTGGTTGTTTACCTTGTACAGGGAGTCCTGGTTGGGTTTGTTGCGGATGCCCAGGTCGTATTTGAGCTGTCCTAGGGTCCTCATACCGGCCCATGTGTCCTTCTGGCCAACAGGCATCAGCAGGGACGTCACCGGATTGTACAGCTGAGGAACCGAGACGGGATACCAGGAGCGCAGGAACACGATGTCTTAAAGACACAAGAGTTTCTTTATCTATGAGTACTTTTTTGCAAAAGTTACAGTATTCGGTTACCAAGACAACAAAAGGAAAAGAACTTCGGAAACTAGGAACTGTGAATTGATACATTTGACATGAAGAAAATAAACATCACTTGTGTACAGAATGTATTGTGCATCATTCCCAATCAAGCTGTAACTGTCAAATTATGCAAAAAATCTGAATGTATTATTCGCTTGTTTTCAAGCTGCATAAAATGCTAGATTTAAGATTAAGAGCCTTAGCAAGATGAGGGGTTTGACTTTATATTCCAAAAATGATTCAAATGTAATGATAACAACTAATAAACATTATAAATCACAACACACATTTTCTGGTGTGATGGAAATGACAGAAAACTGACAAATGACTCTGATAAATGGAACCGACAAAGAATTCTCATCCTGTAAAAACGAAAACTAACAGAGTGTGTTTTGAGGTTTATTTTCTAAAAATCCACGCAACCAAAAGTGCCCAGGGCTGAAGAAACATCCATAAACAATAATCGTCTCATAAACATTCTGTAAACATAATAAGCTTGAAATACACAAACTGCACCAGTGCACGATTTTGCACACGCCCATCTCTCCAGAGAGGAGCATAATAATCAGTAATAATATCCCTCCATTTTAACAAGATGCTTGTTTATGTACAACGGGCCTTTCCTGGGAGTTATTACATTCACAGACACTTCTGAGAAATAAAGCACGCTGAATTAAGTCCCCGAGCACAGCTCATTATACACACATTCAAATAAATAAATACAAGGGAAAAACGAACGCACAAAATATTTATAAACAGAGAAACAAGTCTGACTCACCGCTCATCAGCAGTCTGTCTTCAAACGTGGCTCTGTAGGCGCCCGGCGGCATCCGCAAGGCTTTCTTTATCTGCCCTTTAATTCCACTGACTGTGCGGATGGACGCGCCCTCAAACTTTGCTACCTCCAGGACGGTGTTGAACATTCCCTTAGAGTCGGAAAGAAGACAGAGTTATAACTAAGTCTGAGAGAATCCAATTATTCCGAGACAGTATGAGCATTATATTTCCAGAGTTCCCTGGTGTGCTGTGCCACTATGCTGCTAAAATATTCCTGAGTCTGCAGGACTCCCTACCTGGATGAAGCAAGTGTTCTTAAAGATTTTATAAGGGTATCCAATCAGTTTGAGCTTCTTCACAATGGTTACTGATTTGTCGAGGTCCAGAACGACTCCAGTGGCAGCGATGCGGAAATTGGCCTACGGGGAAATAAGATGGGTCGAGTCAAAGAGAAAAGAGAAACCTTTCATCTGGCTGTGGCTATCGGACATGGACTTCGGACTGAAGCTGTGACCCGTGCTCCTCGTGTGCTTTCGTAATGTGTTGGATTCTTACCTGAGAACCTGCGACAGACTGCACAGCCAAGAAACCGGTGCCCTGAGGTGTTATAGGCCCTGTTGAAGAGAGGAATGAGAGAATAAAGCGTGTGTGAGATTAAAGAGAGGAAAAAAGTGAATAGTACAGCACATTCAACTGAATTATCTAATAATCACAACAACAAAATAATAATAATAATAAAGATTGTGATTTCAAATGCTGCAATTATTATAATAAACGAGTTAAATGTTGATTACGACATTCTGTTTATTTCAGGACACAACAGGAGTAATTTTTCCCTTTGTAAATTTGTCTATTAATAATTTTTCTATTTTTCTAAACAAGGAGTTTTTCCACAGTGTGTTAACCAATCACAGACATCGTATGTTGTGTTCATGAATGCAGTGGCGAATCGGCACGCTTTCTGTAATTTATTCACAATGCATTACTGGTTTTGTTTTTCATGCTACTACGAGGGCCAATGTAAAACTGACTGCTTATAGGTAGGGTAGGCAATCCTTGGAGAGGCTAGTAAGAGCAAGCTAGCTTTGAAAGCTTAAGATCCGGACCGAATGCAATGATTGGACGAACATTGTCGTGATTGCTGTCAGGATGTGAAGAGACTTTCTACCAGCAAAACAAAATGCTTCTCCTTTAAGCACCATCTCAATTTTCTGATGTATAAAACGGCTCATTTCAGATGTGTAACCTGATGAATATGGTGTTCAGTTGCCCACAATTGTTTAAATTGTTTAAGTCTGTCTCACCCCAGATGGTGGCGCCACAGTGCATGTGCTCTGGTGTGTATTTCAGCAGCCGGTGACGTCCATTGTGGTCCTCAATGTAGTAGAGAGGGATGGTCTGAAAGCGTCTCCAGCCCAGAGACAGGATGAGAGGGTCACGGGTTTTCAGGATACGATTGTGCCAGCGATGTTTCTTCAAACGCATCTGGAGAAGATACAGGACCAGAATTCTTTCAAATGGTTTCCCTTGCAAAGACATTTAGCTTAAAGTAACATCAGGTACCGATAAGCAAGAAGTTCAACTAAACAGGAAGTTGTATTCTGTTATTGCCTTCTGGGAAGACAATCAAACACACATTCATTTGTCTATTTGTATTGGACTCACCTGTAAGTATCCAACATTGCCCTCGCTTGCTCCCAAACCGCCAAGAATGAGGGGATAGTGAGGGTCAAAGTTGGTGACAAACTCACAGGGTATAGCAGGGATCTCCACACGCACGTACATGCCGGGCCGAAAGCCCTCGTACTGAACCCGGACTTCATCATCCTCATTTTCAAACTCCTGTCTGTTTAGCTGCAGAGAAGAACCATGTAATGTTTAATTAATGTAATAATTACTGAATACATAATGCACCAGTCAAAGCTGTTTAAGTTAAATATGCATGTATGTGTGCAAATAAATCCTCTACCTCAAATTAAAAGACAATCCCAGCAGTGATATGCATGAGCAAAACACTAAATAATAGAGTACGGTAGAGGTGAAATATATACTTTTCTGCAGCCTTAGTACTACAACCCAAGATGTTCTACAATGTTTTGTGCTCCTCACTACAATAACCTGCTGATCTTCTGTGTAATATTTGATTTAGGCTACTACAGTGGTGTAAAAGGTTCCAGCTAAGGGCACATTCTACAGCTGAAACCATCTGTACTTGTCAAGCCAACGGTGACTCTGACTGAACTTTGACCTCTGACCTCAGCCTGTTTATGCATCTCCTCCTTAAGGTCATCAAAGTATGTGTCGTCATATTCAGCATCAAATCTCTCCTTCAGCCTCCTCTTCTTCTCCAAACGCTTGTTCTTCAGAGCTTCTTCATCATCAACTTTCACAAGAGGAGCCTCTTCCTCTTCATCATGGTCAGCATCATCATCATCATCATCACCACCACCACTCCCTTCCTGTGTGTAAAAGTCACACCACAGACATTTTATGTAAGATGAAAATTAGATGAGAAAGTGTACTAAATGTCTAAAATACATATATAATAAGAAATATTGATTTGAGTCGCAATTATTTTATTATTATTTTTGTTATTAGCTTAACGCTTCCAAGTCTATGGCAACGTGGAAAAAAACAAATGAAAAGAGTTTATTGAGAATGGTATGTTGCCATGGACACAGCCACGATTGACTAATCAGAACAGAGTTTTCAAGGGCACCATGTAATAACACATTATAACCTAATCTGACTCAATACCTCCGTCTGGTCTTTATTGTCGGCATTTGCCTTGTGAACCTCTCCTGTTTCCAAATCTTCAAAATCTCCGTAGAGTTCATCTGAAAAGACAGATGACAGAAATGAGACAAACAAGCAGAATCTGAGAGCATTTCAGATGCATTTTAGTTCTCTTACCATCTTCCTTCAGCAATGTTGCCGCATCTTTGTCCTCTTCCCATTTTCCAGTCACGAAACAGTCTCTGATTGACTCCAGCATCTGCGAACACACGGTTCTCCCTCAGAAAAACGTGACACATTTTCATATATGCAAATATAGCGTGTTTTTACACTGTCTTTACCTCCTCTTCATCCCAGTCGTGGCTGCTATCCGGCTGAAAACGAGAGCAGTCCATCTCATCTGCTCGTACTCTCTTACTCTTCTCCGGTCGACTGACCTTAAATAATCCGCCCAGTTCTTCTTCCTCATCCTTAGAATCACCCTCCTCCTCCTCCACCACTATTAAACAGGTATTTAGCAGAAGCATTGAGACATTAGCTTGGGCTTCACGGCAGTTATTATAGATATTTAATTGTTGAGAGAATTGTTTGCTCACCTGTGCCGTAAACTAGTTTGCGCAGGTTGGGAAGTGCACGCTGTTGTCTTAAATATGCCTCCGATGCTTTCTGGGCCAAACCTTCCTTCCACCGTAACGCTCCTGCAAGAGACACATTTACATAAACAGAACGCATCCGATATGTTGAGAAGAAACTTTCAGAGCGGTAAAATCCAATAACAAAACCGGCACAAACGGGAGCCTGGGGAAATTTGGTAAGGAAAAAAGCAGCTTGAGGGATCGTCAAACAAGCGAACAAATAAAGACTGATTTGCTTCGTAATTCTCAAATTTGAATATATAAAATTCAATGATGGTGAAATTAAGTAATAAAATCTGACAATGTTAGGAGTAGGGCTGGGCTGTATGCTTATATATATTATGTAACAACAAAAATTTAAGGGAAAAACTTCAAGTTGTTTTTGTAAGACAGTTCTGTTTTTGTAACTTCCAATCAGAATTTAAAGCCATCCTTATATTGGTTTTAATGTTTTGAGACTTGTTTTTCATTTGTGTTACATCATGTGCAGCTGTCGTTTTCCTGATGCTGGCTTTAATTTTTGTTTGGACTTTGGCATATTGTTACAATGATATAAAATTACTTTACAAAATGACACCATGACAAGATTTTGTTCATAGCTCTCACCTTCAGTCATGAATAAACTCAATAAACTCAAACTTTATCTGCAAGAAAACACTAGAGATCTGACCATGAAAAACACAGTACCTTCAGAACCCATCTCCTCATCCTCCTCTGTGTCCATCTCATCATCTGGATGCTTAGATGTCTCACCTCCTTCTTCCTCCATATCTGAATCACACTCATCATCCTCATCTTCTTCAGAGCAATGACCAGAGTCTGGCCCTGAACCTCTTTTTACACCCTCCCCTTCCTCCATATCATCCTCATCCTCATCCTCTTCTTCACTATCATCTTCTCCACTCTTTTCCAGCTCATCTTCACTGTCAGCAAACGCAGGCATCTCCACCACAGGATCTTCTGTTTTCTGCTTCTTCACAGGAGGTCCTGCCTCACTCAAAGCTTTCTTTGCCTGCTTTGTTGTTTCCGCTTCAAGTTCCTCATCATCCTCATCTTTTCCTTCCTTATCATCTTCTTCCTCATCCTCCTCTTCCTCACTCTCTTCCCCGTCATCGCTTTCATCATCGTCTTCCTCCTCTTCGTCAGCAAAGACAGCTCTTCTCCTTTCTCTCTGAGTTTTTGGGTCCCATTCCCGGCTCTCCACCGGGCTCTGCCCACTAAATAATTCAGACAAGGTCATTTTTGAGAACATTATACATTGTCCAATAACTGAAACTTTTAACAATGGAGGAGTTTGGTCATTTTTATTATTTAAGTACTTGACACAAACCAACTGAGTATTTAAGAGAGGGGGAGATGGAGCGAGATAAAAAGCATTAGATTAGCATTTCTAAAACACAGTGTCAAGTTAGAAAAAGCTTCTACAAGTGTCTCATGAGTCTGTGTTGTGTTTCCTCCTATCCATTTAGCATTGAGCAGTGGCCGTGTCTGTAGTTTTAACGTTGGAATAATGATTTAAATGATTTAGCAAATCTTACCCGTTCTCCTGCACCTCCTCTGGTGTAAGGGCAGCAGTCCCCGCAAACAATGACACTTTGCTAGCAGCCATTTTTGCATCTAAAGTGGCTTGTGTTCCGATAAGAGACTGAACAAGTTCAGTGGTGGGTCGCACCTCCTCCTAAAACACACACATTTCTCATCCCATTAAAACTTAATTTTCAGCAGGTCATAAATCATGTTGAAAACTCAAGGTCATATTTCTTGATAAAACATGAGGGTAAAAAATGAACGCGACATTATTACTTTGTTATAAGTTCTGTAAACTGCAAACGATATGATGCCTGGCATTAAATCTTCTGCTGGTAATGCTGTCATGGGGACACATCGTGAATAATTCTCACCTTCTGTTGGTTGGCGTGACCACCGGGCATGTCTATGTAGACGGCGTCCTTATCATAAACTAATCCCCCGACTCCGGCCATGGGGGCATACAGCAACCGCTCCTTTTCATTCAAAGCTCTCTTCTTCAGCACCTCTG
This sequence comes from Ambastaia sidthimunki, assembly GCA_036877625.1. NCBI lineage: Eukaryota > Metazoa > Chordata > Actinopteri > Cypriniformes > Botiidae > Ambastaia > Ambastaia sidthimunki. The sequence goes on along the minus strand of JAZGTK010003153.1, from coordinate 3,351 downwards.
GCAGAGGGCAGGGGTCCGGAAGGAAGCTAACGTCCGCCACTGAGAAGTCCCCAACGCCTGCAGAGGAAGTAGAACATAAATCAGCAGCTGTCAACTGGTAGCTACAATTCTAAATGCAAAAGTTAAAATGCAACTATGGGCATTGTTAGCAATACACAGCAATAAGGTTTAAAATATTTGTATTACTTTTTTAAGATCATGGTGAGAAAGAGATTTATTTATTTTAAAAATGCTCAAGATTAATTTTCTTCCAGACTAAGACTAAATAAGGATTTACTTTATTAAAAACTAGATGGTGAGGCTGTTCACCCAAATTCTGGTATTTTGACAAATTCTTTTGGTAGAAACTTGCAAATTTAGGCAAATGGACATCTTCAAAAACTATGAACCAAAATACAAAATGTAGAGAAAAATATGACCCAAACTACCTTAAATGCCACCAGAACAAAACCAGGTGAAACCCGCTGACACATTTTACTAAACATCAACAAAAACATTAATTTCATCTCACCGGGAATGTGGACTTGGCATTTATTCTTCAAGAATGTCCCATGCAGGTAGCCGTAGAGAGAGACGGTTCGGTCACATTTAGGATTTAACCTAATAGCTTCTGGATCAGTAAGATCTTCCATACTGTTACAAAAAAAACAGTCAGTTATAAAGAACAAAGTGTGCTTTAAAAGAATATGAATAAAAAAATAACGCTTCTCTCAGTTCATTTACCGGTCAGCTAGCATATAAGGGTGGGACGTCTGCCAGACAAGAGGCCTAAACTTCATCACTGAGATGAAACGTCCAAGGTTCCTCACTTCCTGTGTCTGGTATTCTCCATACACCATTCCAGACAGGTAAAACAGCTTGGCGCCCTGTAGATGAAGACTTTCATATTTAGACCCTTGACAGTTCTCTTTGAAGATATGTTCAGTGAGATATCATACAGGGTTGTGGAGGTACCTGGTAAACCTCAGTCCAGAAACGATGTTTGAGACGCTTCTTTGTTTTTCGAAGCTTCTTGTTGTTTTTGAAGGAGTCTAGATGTGTGAGGACGCCCATGATACGAGGAAAGCCGTGAACCTGGCAGATGTTCAGGAACTCAAAGGTCTCCATTTCAAACCCAAAACTGGCATCAATCAGCATCAGAACCTAATATAGTAAAAGTCAGTTTAGTGCCATTTTCCTGTAATTCCAGATATGGGTCATTATACTCGGCCAGCATGTCACTTCACTTAAATTTGTTACATTTATAATAATAAAATCAGAAGATGAGAAAGGCCTAAACTCACCAAGTCTGCGACTTTTGCCAAATCAATCATGGCGTTGATGTCATTACTGCACTCAATAAAAGTCAGACGTCGTTTCTTTCCTACAAATGTTCCAAAGATAAGACAAATAAATTCAAACAAATGAAACTTCACTGGGTCACAATGACCCTCTTTACACCCTCCATTAGCATCTATCCCGGTGTTCTGGTTGCATATGATCAGCCAAGACAAGAAGATATAAATTTATTGTACCTTCATTAAAAAAAACTGTACTGTGCAATAAAACTGACCAGATACTATAGTCACAGGTCCACGGATTTCAGAAAGCTTTTGCCGGGTGTAGTTTTTGATCAGGCAGCGAATAAGAGTACTTTTGCCCACTTTTGGAGGTCCCATCACAACTACAACAATGGGTGGGGGCTCCAAAGGGGTCCGGTCTACCAGAGGAATGTGATGCTTCTTAGTTTTAATGTCCTGAGTCCTAAAACGATAAAAAATGTTAAAAGCAGTGAAATGAGACGTAACCCTCCTGCACTTCATTAGTGAAATCTTCTTTAAGCTTCTTTAACAAAGAGACAAACAGAAAAACACATGGTACAGAGATATTGGAGAAATTTCAGTTCAAGGTCGTACTTCTTGCTACACCGTTTGATAGAAGCCTTTAATAATTTATGCCACATTACAGGAAGGTTGAAGTTAAACTAAATTAATTAATTATCAGAAAAAAGGCAGCAATACAAATCTAGAAAACGCATGTCTACCGAACATCCTTGGACAGAAGAATAGACATGTTATTAACTGCATAATGAAAATTGCTGTATTTATTAGAAAAAGTCCTCTACATATCATCCTAATCTGCTTGCATGGATCAATGCATGATCAAAACTGATCAATTATAACTGATAAATGATGAAGTTAATGTATTGCATGAAGCTGTCAGTGCACTGACCTGTGGAAGGTTCTTGCCATACGCACAGATGACTGCACACCAAACGCTCGTGGGTTTCTCTTGCGCTCATCCTGCTCCTGTTCAGAGCTCTGCCCCTTCTTTCTGTTCTTCTTCTGTGCTTTGGGGCCACTGTGCTTCTTCTGGTGACGCTTCTGTTCCTTCCTCTCCATCTTCTCCATCTTCTCTCCTCTGAGCCCAGGGAAAAATTCAGAACATCATTACCTTGATATAACCGACTGGTCTACAAACTCATACACCCGAGTGGCTGCGCTTGTTCCCAAACGTATGCTGTAAAATACGAGTCTGTGAATTAGTTTTGTCTCGAGTAGAACTTCACAAGCACCACTGATCCACAGATCATCTAAATAACACAAGCTGCTTATATTCTTTTTACTGCAGTCTTTTTAAAAGCTCATTCTTTTGCATGACAACTCCTGGGGGAAAACTGTACAGTGAAGTTAGAATTAGTCAGAATTAGAAAACAATAAACACTTGTTTTGTTTCTAAAATATTGTTCATCTTTATCGCTCAAACTTTTCAGGAATATTAGCTGTGTGGGCACCACTGTTCTACTAACAATCCCTTTAAAATAACAAAGACACTTCAACAAAATCCTTTTTTTATGGAAAACAACAGTGATCACAATTTAAAAACAGCAACCATTGCACAACTACACTTTTTAAGGGTTACTGTCAAAAATTAATAGGAAGTGTAAAGGGTCCTTGTTAGAAATGACATCTGCAGCAACATGACATCACTATTTTCTCACACTGATCTTGTGTGATCTTGGTCTACTTTTCTTACAGTTTCTTTCACATTCAATAACTGTAGTGGGTTTCTTAGTCATACCTTTGTTACAAGATCAGGACTCTAGACTGGGCATTTTATTATTTTACTGTTATTAACTGGTTAACACATTTTGAAATGTGACAGGAACGTACTGATAAACATTTGCAATCACCTGAGACCCAAATCCAGCTGCAAAACAAAATCCCCCAAACCATTACACCTTACACACCTTACAACATATTGCTTCCCATGAGACCCAAATAAATGAAACTTATTCTCAGTTTGGACCAGTTCCCCTTTAAAAATCTCTGCATTATCTTCTCATGCATTTGTCTTACACAGATGACCAGC
>JAZGTK010003152.1:0-28383 GCA_036877625.1 Ambastaia sidthimunki | reverse complement strand
TTACCTTTAATGAAACCAAAATGAAAATCAGTTTTTAAAAGAACCTTGACTGTCTCACCAGCTACCTAACCAACGGTCTGACCTCTGTGGAACGTTTTCCCATCAGCTTTAAGACGCAGTTCTCCGGCCATCACTTCCATCACGTGGTGTTGGGCGTTTACTGTAACGGTCGCTACGGCACTCTGGGTATGAGCCGGCGTGCCGATCTCATGGACAGAGCTCTGAGCTTCCGTACGCTCAGCGAGTTGGTGTTCGACTTCGAGGACTCGTACCGTCGCTACCAGCACACCATAAAGAAGGTGAAGATCGGCCTGTACGTGCCCCACAATCCTCATGTTTTCCAGCCCATCGAGTGGAACTACCTGGTGATCAACGCCTGTAAGCAGGTTCGGGAAGACATGCGCAAAGAACTGGAGAAGCACGGCCGGGACATGAGGATGAAGGTGAGTCCACAGCCGATCTGGGCCAAAGAATAAAAAATCTGAATAATTAAACTGTTGTTGTGAAGGCTAGTGAGAAAGTACTAGTGTCCTTCTAGTGCCCTATGGAAACTGTGATAGCTAAATAAGGTCAGACTTCCTGTGGGAGGCGGAGTCACATCACAAGTGTCACGCCTTCCTGTACTCCATATATTATTTATGCAACAGCTGTTTTTTGGTTTATGCTAAATGACTTATCCAGGACCAGCAGAGTCCATCCTTGTGTTTGTACATCCATGAAGAGTTAGAAGAGCAGGCTGGCCTGGGATCAGCTGGTTTGACTGTTTATCATGTAGACAGTCAAAAGTAGGTCATTGTGTGTGTTGGCAGTCAGCTGTGACATAGTTTCCATGAACTGCATGTTTACAGAGTGGAACTTCTGCTATAGAGGTTTGTAAGGCTTTATTTTAATAGATGGTGATGAATTTTGGACTTGCTCTGTAAAATTACAGTTTCTGTCTGGTCTGATTTATCTCGCTGAACATCTCAAAGCCTGTGACGGGAAGGAAGGGAGGAGTGACTGGAAAACATATTTAAACTCAAACACGTACAAGTTTAAGTTTATTTATAAAGCGCTTTTCAAAATTTTGTTTTTTTGCAAAGCAGCTTTACAGAGAAAGTTCCAAGATCATTCAAAGTGTCCAATTTTTAAGACGTTGCATTTACTTTATTGCTTACATTTTTTTAAATTCTGTAAAATTTTTAAAAAGTTCCACCAACAACCTAAGAATAACATTTCTGGTATATATGATATATAACTTTAAGTTCTACTAACGTTCCTGCAAGAACATTGATCGTATAGACAGCAAGTCAGTCAGAATGGACACTGACAGCATAACAGTGACAAGTTTCTCAGCGTTTGCTGTTTATTTGTGGAAACGATATCCAGTGATTGAGAGTTTCAGAACTCTGTTGACTTGAGACATAATGAAGTTAATGAGCATCATCAAGTTAATGAACAGAATGATTCTGTCCCAGAAAGATGTGCACCACCAAACTAATGAGAAAACGCAGTGAGAGCGATTCAGCCTTCACTCCCTGTGGCGTCCAAGGGTTCGAGTTCTTCCCCTGTAGTAAACTGATTATAGATGTGTCATTTTTTAGCACCGAACCCCTGCTGGGCTGAAGATTATCTGGTTCTCCAGTCACTGTTAGCACCGGCAGCACTTCACCTTTTGTTTGTTCCAGTTGTGTTGAAGTGTTAATGAGTTTCCAAACTGGAGATAAAAGTTAAAATGGTAAACAGTCAGAAGACTCCGCTAGTTCATACCATCTTAAAATGCATTTAAATACAGTTCAGTAATTAATAGTTTAATACTTAAGCAGCTTAAACATTATATTATCAGAACGTATTGGTTTTGCATTTTTCAAATCCCTAAAGCTTTTTAAGGTTAATTTTCCCACTTTTGTACCCCAATGTATTTTACAATATTAGCTTTATACGTTATACTAAATATTAGCCCAGTTGCTTATTTGATATTCATAGATGCTCATAAATAAATATGATATGTTAATTTTTTGCTGTATTAGCTGCATGCAAACATGAAATGTGTGAATTATTATATGTTAAAACAAGTGGGTTTAATTGCAGATCCTCAAGTCATCCAGCGCTCAGTCTCCAATCAAAGAACGAACCAGAGGCAAATCTTTATCACCACGGCGACGACCGGGGACCAGTCCTCAAAGACGCCAACACGGCCACAGAAGAGACAAATCGTGAGTAATAGACATCCTGACATCCTGAAAAGCTGTGCAATCTTTTCTCCACCTGTGTGAGAGTCACTTAGTTGAAGTGTTTGGCAAGAAAACATAAATATTAATGCGGCCATAAGCTGTTAGTGGCTCTTCTGCAGTGAACTCGTCTTGTATCAGGACCACAGAGGCTTAAAACATAATTACTCTGGATTTATATTTAATGTCGACACAATTAATCCTCATTTTCCAGTGATTATGCTCGTGGAATGTAATTAGACAGCTTTTATTAAAAATAAGTCTCAAAGTCACATCACAGTGACAGATTAACTCACTGGAGGTCACCATGAGCAACAATATGACATGTTGTAGCACAAACAACCAGCACAAATACAGAGAGAATGTGCCTGTCTCTCTCTAGTTAGACGGGCTCTCTTGGTTGTTGGATGACTAGTTGGCCGTTGTGTCCCATTTCTAATCTTAAGGCAGGTTGTGTAAGATCAGCTGTCTGTGCTCTTTGAAGTCATCACATCTCATTGCTGTGCATTTGCAAAAAAGTTCAACTTTGTAAGTTGCTCTTACTGAAAATAAAGAACTTTGTCATTTTGGTCAGTTTGTGGCTGCAGATCTGTCGGGGAAACTCTCCCTCACGCCTCTGAACTCTGTGTGCTTTTAGAAATGTCACTGGGCATTACATACACTGTCTGCTGGTGTGCTGAGTTCAACAGAGCTGTGAGGACGACACGCTGTCTCGTGTTACTCGTGTTCAGGAAGCTGGTTTACAGATTCAGTCTTTCTGAAGCGGAGAATCTGTGTGATTGTGCTGAGAGCAACAGAAAGCCTCTCTCTCCTCAGCTGATCATTTTACACCAGACGTCAGGCTGCCGTTGTTGCCGGGCTTCAGGAAATAAGATTTGTCTGCTTTTAGTGGTGCCCATGAGAATACATGCAGCACACTGTCTGCTAACAAACAGAAGAGTGCACAAGAAGCGAATAGCTTCCCTAAAGCTTCATTTAAAAAATCTATCCATCTATCCGTTTTTTAAGTGACAAGTAATGTTTGTAACAGCCACATGAAATAATGGCACATTAAAGGATTGTGTGAAACAGAGCAGTGAGGTAAAGCTGGTTAGTTCTGGCGTTTCAGACACCTTCAGTCAGTGTGACAGGGCTGTGCTGTCAGAACCAGCTGCCCTCAGGCATTACATGAGCATTCAGTCTAACAGGATACGAGTCGTGTGTAACAGGACGAGTGCAGCCATCACACACATATAAATATATATATAAATAAATACATTTAACTTTTGAATAAAATTGACACAGTATTCATACTTTCAATCAACTGTTAAATGTAATTTCTGTGTATTTTTCACCTCTTGATAAAAGATCACATGATTTTATTAGTCAGTCAATCTGATAACATCGGCTCAGTTTCTCTTCTGCTTTAAACTAAAGTTTAGACTATAAATCTGTGGCCCTCCTGCCTTCTGATCAGAGCTATTTTTACTGTGTTTCATAGCACCCCCCCTTCACTTGCTCAGAGATGTTAATTACTGAGTTTCTCACACACACACACACACACACACAGGGTTTGCCAGGCAGCTGCTGAATTCACACCCCCACTTAACGTCAGTACCACAATTACACTCGACCAGAATAAAAGATGGAACATGCGTCTCCTGACAGCCGAGTTTGCGTTGATTTATTTTTCATTTTTGCGTTTAAGTGACTCCATCTGATTGTGAGTTTTTCATTATTGTAAGCGAAAGGAATTTGGGAAATGGCTCTCTTGCCCTCCCACAGTTTTGAAGAGGGTGATTATGAGGTTGAGATAAATGCCTCTGGAGATGTGAAACAAATCTAAATGATGCTGTTATATTTTCCGTGAAGCACTGAAGTCATTTCTTTTAAAGAATCCTAATGTCATTTTTACATACGTCAGAGACCGTGACTGTCAAGGAAAAATACCATATAAGTATCATACAAGCAGCCTGTATTTTCTTTTAACCAGGTTTGGAACGACTTTTAATTTTGGGTTACTGTCTCTTTAAATCAGCTGCTTCAGATTGACAAACTGAGGTTTAATTGGCTGGCTGCCTGCGCAGTCATTTAGTTCTGGTACTGCTCTTCTACCGAGTCTTCTGCCTGTCAGAGTGTATCATCTGTGGTCTGGTCTATTTCTAACATACAGGATGTTTGTGTTTGAGCTCCACCTCGTCTGTCTTCATTCAGAGAGCTGTTGCTGAACTTCATGCTTGTAACCTCTGAATGTTTGTTTATCGTGTTACTGAAGTTCTTAACATTCTTATATATAAAATTTCAGCAGGTTTAATTTTATGATGGTGTGTGTGTCATACAGCTCTAGTTTCTGTATTAATTTTATCAGGCATTAGAGCCTTATTAATAAAACACAAGCCTTATAAATCTGTCTATAATCATTCATATGTAAATGTTGAATTGAAAGCAATTAACAGAAAATGGTTTTACATTTGATTTACACATTTGTTCTGCTCGTATTTAATGAATCCCAATTATGCGCGGTCCTGACCCAGCTAACAGGAAACGTTCTCAGAATGTTGGAGAACATTCTTAAAAGATCTTTCAAAGTTATAATGTTTTTGCAGTAATGTTAGTAAAATGTTTTATCATACCAAAAATGTTATTCTTAATTATTTTTAAAAAATATTACAAAGTGTTGTTGCCACTTTTGTTATCTAATGGAAACGTTAGTGAAACATTCTTGCAAACTAAAACTGTTAGTTGGGAAGGATCTCAGCTGTGTAATTGTGTTACTGATTATAGTGCAGCCTGTGATATTTCAGTTCGGAGTCCTCAGGGCTGGTAATAAGTCTCTGTTGTTTAGAGTTTAGGCTGCTGTGGTTTCGAAGTACAAATCCATTTATCTGTGTTTGGTAACACTGAGGGTTTAATTCATGAGAAACTCTGATTTTCAGTTGTTTGTGAGGAAAGGTGTTGTTGAAGGCTGAGCTGAAGCAGACAGGACTTGGTTCAGCTTTGATGCACGATTGATAGGCTGGTGGTGTTAAAGAACCTTCTTCAAATAGCCAACATCAGTCAGAGGAACATGGAGAACTATTGATTTGTTTTCACAGGAGAGCTAGAATGAAAGTGTGTGTGTGTGTGAGAACATCACCAGTCAAGGCTGTGCTAGAGGTCGGTGATGGACTGCTTTGTTCTTGAGCAGCTTGTGTGCAGGATTTAAAGATAGCGTAGACTGTTTCAGAGAGGCCAGCAATAGCAAACCTTCCTACCCTCCCTTCAGACCTCTTCAAAGCCACACCCCCACCAACACATGAGGCAAACTTAGAACATTCAACATAGAACATTCGAACCGAATGCAATGATTAGATGAACACTTTGTGGAACATTTTGTGGTCCTGCCTTCCACAGAAGATTTATATTTAGTTAAATATTTATTCTAAAACATTTTTAATCCATGAACCCAAAGGTGGAGCTTTTGTCATTATGCAACAATCTCCTAATCTCTGGAAAAAACTGACACCATGTTTCTTTGCAGGCCAGCAGCAGTGGACAGAAAGCCAGCAGAGCTCAGCACCCTCACTGATGGTTATCAGATCCGAATCTGAGACCCCAGCCTTCATCTCCAGCTCCTCCCTCACTGAAGACCACCCAAACCCTGTTCAATGCACATGTCAACTGTATATTAACATCAGCAATTAAAACAAGGTTTTAAATAGAGCATGAAATGCCGTGATATTTTAATTGTGAACCAAAATGACTTCAGTTTCTGCTAAAAACAGTTTGTAGCCCAATAATTTTTGACCATTTATGGAAAAACGGTAAAGAGGGAGGGGTGTGGCAAAAACTTTGCTAGCAGTTAGAACGTGCGTTGTGATTGGAAGAGATGTAAACCTCGGTGCCTCGTGCTGTGTGATTGGTTAGGAGACTGACTGACCCTTTTAGAAACGACAGCAGCGTAAAGACACAAAAAAACAGAAGATCAGAGTTACACTTCCTGTCCACATGAACTGTATCCCGTCTGTTTTATGATGATATTGTTACCTCTACACAAACCCCAGACACTGTTGTAATATGGATGAGATGGACATGATTTATTGAGGTTCAAGTCTAACTTTGTGCTGTTTTTCTCCCATAAAAACAATCACAGTTACTGTTACAGGCAAATAGTTACATTTACATTATGTGTTTTTTAGAGATTTATTTTTTATTTTGATTTATTTTTACTGGTTGTTTAACCAGCAGTGTTTTGTGGTGTTTGTGTATTTGTCTTGAATTTTTTTAAGGTAGGCTATTGTTTGTACTGTCAGTTGCAAATATTCTTTTAAGTACCACACGTTTTATAATTTCTCATTTTATCTTTATTATAAAACTTACCATTCTTATGTTTAACAAGTAATAGCTTTCACTGACTCAGCTGTTTCACTGCATTTACAATAAGCCACATTGATTACTAGAGATAACACAAAGTGTTTTTAAGTTACACATTTAAAGAGTCATACATACATACATCTTTTAATGAACAGCATATCACTTTTCCTCACGTCTTATGATAAGAAGCTATGCATGTGGAACAGCTCTGTGCGTTTGTAGCAGTTACGTTCTGTGAAGGTTTGTTAGACACTTGCTTTGTAAACGTTATTAACAGGTGCTGTTGACCGAACTTCCACATTACAGCTCATTCAGCCTTGTAACTGGTACCAGCTTTCCATCTAAAGCTATTGAACCACACAAGTGCCAGACCATCATACACAAAACTCACTCTTAAAACTGACAAATGATGAAAACGGTCTTTCGACAGTTTTAGACCTAATGTACTCAAGATAAATGATCATCTGAACAACATCAGTTATTTTTACCGTTTATAACCGGATCAGTTTGGTTGATTTAACTAATCAATGTTTGTGAAATGCGAGTGTACAAGTTTTTATTCTGGCAAATGGAAAAAAGTTTTGGAAAATGGCTTTTAGGGAAAAAGCAAAAGGTGCTAAGACAAAACACACGACCTGTTTTTAAAAAAGTCAATATCCTGATTTTATCATTGGCTCTTTTTTATGATTCAAGAGCACATTAAACTGATATATTGTAGCACATTTATGACTCTTCTACTTTCATTCTAGATAACACATATTTTAAGTATTAAACATTAAGCGAAAAGGTGAAATGAATATTCCTGAGATTAATGACGTTTTTGTGGAACTTTATTGTTTTAAGTCCTGATGCCGACTTGCAGACAAGTCTGAAAACAATCAATGTTGATGAATTGTACAATAATTTATTATTCTGAGGCTGAACACATTCTACATGTATTTTCAAGAGAATGTGGATCCTCATAGCAAAATGTTTTCTGTTCAAGCTCTTTGTATTATAAATGTAGTTTAAAAAAGGACTTAGATTGACCCTCAATTGTTTTTTCCAAAGCCTTACAACATCTTGTACTAAAAAAAAAAATATTTTCTGTCATAATTTTGTTTCTGGGTCTCCTGCAGTCGCGTTCGATGAAATAATTCTGTATTCTGTTTATTTTCCTCTGTAGCATGTTTTAATAAAAGTATGTTTTTGTATAAGTCTGTGATTGGCTGTTCACTGGGCTTAGCACAGAAGTTAAGTTATACTCTTAGGGTATTTCTCTTAAGTCTGCTGTAAAAAGCGAAAAGCTGTGTAGGAGAAAACTGCTGACACCAGTAAACATTCAGATGGACTCTATGACATACAGCTGGTCCTGCAAAATAGAGGCTTTGAGATTAAGCCAGGTGTGATGTAACAGAAGCTGCCTCAAATCTTAAAGCCACACTCTCATCATCTGAGTGAGACCTTTTCATTGACATGAAAGAAATGTGTCTGTTAGTCTGCCTACAACAATGACATCACAAAATTGACTAATTAAAAAAAAAAAAAAACAGCATCCAGTAATGGTGATAAAACTATAAGTGCTGAAGTCATTTTCAGTCTGTCTTCCTGCTCAACACACGAGGTGTTCAAGACTTCTTCAAATCCAGAACACAAGTTTGTTCTGACTAGTTTAAGTTTTCTGATGCTTCAAACTGCACTGAAATATCTGTTTCTCATCTAAGACTATTAGAGGCTAACTTAAGGTCTTTGCAACAGAACCTCTCATTTGTATTTCTCTATATCTGCTTGGTCGGTTAGTATTTTTGGATAGATTTAGTTTATTAGTTCTGCTTGTAATCAGAATTTCAGTTTGTATTCTAAATTAAACTCATTTATCAGCCTCAACTCTGGTACATAACAGTGTTTGTAAGGCCGGGTCTTGAAAACCCACCTTTTATTAACTTACTCTAATTAACACACCTGAATCAAATCAGCTCATTAGCAATTAAGGGACAGAGCAGGTGTGTCATTTAAGAAAATCTTATAAAATGTGCAGCGGCAGACTCAAGAACCACTTACTGTCTTCTGCTGAGTTTTAAAGAGAACAGCTATAGTACAAGGAGGCTAGACAAATAAGACATGTCACACAGATCTTTGAAGATAAAATCATTTATTTTACTTTCTGAATCATCTTTAAAAAGTATTCAGTTCTGAAACAGATGCCCTTTAAAATCAGTCTAAACTGAAAATAAAAAAAAGTACATAAACATCTTTATTCACTGACTTGCTTACTGTCAAAGCTGCCAGAATGGAACCATCAGAGTTTGTGTGAATGTTATTGCCCATTAAACGCAAGATCTGCTACTGAGTTCTCACAGGAAAAAGTCACAAGAGACTCTAAATGTGACAAATCATTCTTAAGTTTCTGATGATGTCATTTCCTGGTGTAAAACACATGATGACTGAACCTCTGCACTGTGAGCTCATAATCTTTGACAACATTGTTGATTTTAAACGCTATATGATGCAAGTAAACGCTGCAGATCTCTCAGCTGTCGGTTCGAGGGTGTAGCCGGAAACGTGTCAACAGCGGCAGGTGGTCAGACGAGTTGTGCTGGTTTGGAAGGCCGTTAACCTTCTGGAGTTCAGCTTCCCCCACCAGAGCAAGTCTGCTGAGCAGCTGTAGACCCCTCTCTGGTGACACAGTGAATTCTGGTTCAAAATAAAAAGAAATGAGTGTTTATATGCACAGCTTATGGTTAAAGGGTTTGCTAATAGTTAGCAAAAAAAACAGATTTTGTCCCCAGGTACCGCTTTTTGTTCTCTACACAAAATTAAAAAGTCCATAACATTCTACTAAACGTCTCATTTTATGTTCTTTGAAAACCTTTTTAACTCATCAGTGTGTTTTGGACTGATTACAGATCAGTTTGAATGGTTGGAGACCTGATAAATCTAAGACTTTATTGCTGACACACCCACTTTTCTGCACCAATCAGAGATCAGTAATAATTATCAGCAGGTGTGCAGGTACATTATAAAGCCTGTGTTATGGGAGTAAATGCTGGTGTCAGGCTGCTTTCATTAGCAAACTCAATTCTTCTCTTTCTCATTTGTTTTCTCCCTGTGGTAATTTGGTAATAAAATGTACTTTGTGTTTCTCATTATGCCTCATTCTGAGTGACTGCAGCACAAAAACACACACGGTCTGTTTGCATTTTTGACAAACTCATGATTTTGCAAATTCATGTAAATGCTTTATTGCATGTTGTCTGGGTTTCTAATGAACAGATTTTGTAACTGCACTCAGCGCCGTGGTAACCAGCAGGTTCTGCTGCAGGACGTGCTGCACTGCATCAAACTGCAGCGTCGCATGCTCGCAGGAATGATGTAAGAACCTACATTGGTAGTCTATCAGCATCCTCTACAGAGAACGGCTGGAGGATACAAATATGCAAAGACGTGATCATGCGACAAGGTCATGTGAAGACTGCAACGCTGCAGCCAGAAATGCAAATCGCACCTGGATGAGCCAGCGCATCCCCCAGAGCTGCGGAGTAGAAGACGTAATCGACGGTGATGGCGGTCCGTGAGTGGCAGGTGGTGATCTCAGGGTGACCGCTCTCTTTCAGGTAGTGGGAGTACGCAGAGGTCAGTCGCAAACTGTGCTGAATGCTGGGCTTGATACAGCTGCACAACAGATGAAGAGAAAACAAGAATTAATGCTGGTAATCACACATCAGTGTCTGAACTTATTTGCTTTGTCAGTTTGCTTTTAAAACGTAGCTGAGAAAAGAGAGAAGTCTACAGAAACAAAAGCAGAAACATTTATAAATATTTGTATGACTGGCAATGACATTTCCTCTATCATGAATGATGACGCGATGTAGAAAAACAGAGAGATGGATTTACCCATCAAACGCTGTTAAAGGCTCCAGATCGCTCACTTCAGCCTCTGTGACGGGATGAAAACAAATGACATCTTAACACACTCAAGAAAGCGACTACAAGTTATTATTTTACATATCAATGCATTAGATGATATCAAAACAAGTGCCATTTGTTGACACATTTTACAAAAAGACAGGTTAATAAATAACAGATGCACGATATATTCACAATTTCTGGTTGCCAAACCCAGTAGAATATATTTATAGTTAATGTACACCTGTTATTGTGTAGGAGACTTTTGAGAAGTTCAGGGAAATTAACTGATCACATGTATAATGTGATAAGGACTGAAATGTGGACAGACCTTTGCTGGGGCTTTCATACTGGCACTGCTGAGAGATGCCCAAATTTCTGGGCCAAATTGGTACAGTGAGGATACGCTGCCCTCTTGAGTTAACTTTCTGTCCTGACACCTAAAACCAAATAAAACAACCCAAAAAATAATAATAAACGTCATGCATTGTGTTTAATACAATAAGATTCCCAAGATTCCGTTACCTTCCCAATCGGCATTCCATCGTATTCCAGTTTGCTTTCCTTAATAAAGTGATACAGAGGAGATAACGGAACGGAGTTAAAATCTCCACACAGCAGCACAGGACAAACGCTGCTGTCGGGTAACTGTGCCACTCGGTTTATCTCTGCCAGCAGCAGGGCCAGCTGGGCCAGTTTAATGTCTCCTCGTCTGGGGTTGTACAGTAGATGAGTGTTGGCCACACAGATGTCTGTGAAAGAGCCACAGGTGCCAACGGGCCTCAGCAGCAGAACCAGACCCACGTTATCACGGTCCAGGAGAGGAACGCCGCGCCGGAAATACTCCACCGGGTGACAGGAGACCAGAGAGAAGCGCTTGTGTTTGAAGACCACCGCACACCCATCAGGCTTCACACCCGTTCTCCGCTTGTACTCGCAGTGGTAACCTGTTTAAATGATTGAAAAATCTACTTTATTATCTACAAAGTTAGAATGCATTGTGTGATTATACGGAAAGAATGAGATCCTGCTATTAGGATGTGACTTTTAACCAGCATAACAAATGTTTCTGGAACAAACTGCCTTTATTAGAATAAAAAGAGATTTAAAGATGTCTCAGTAAAGTACCTAAAGACTCTAGAGAAGGCTTGATCTGCTCTTTATAATGGTCCTCTTGCACCTCCTGCAGGCACATTATCTACAGACAAAAAGTTATTGCAGAAAATCAGAACTTTGAAAGAGACCAGTCACATGCACATCAGCTTTTGCTGCAAATATACCAACCAATGAGACGCTCGCGTGTTTCATTCACTCACATCAGCATTGTGCTGTTCCATCTCCTTGAGTATGTTTGAAAATCTATGATTCCAGTCCAGCACTGGAGGACTGCAGTGTCTGTACAGGTAAGCGTTATCACACAGCAGGTCTTGGGAGAGGATATTGTAGGACATCACAGAGAAGTCAAATGGACGTTTTGCAGATGGTGGAGGAGTACACAGCTGAGAAAAATCCTCCCAGTGTCTCTTCAGCTCACTGGCAGCTTCATCTGCTGTGACTGCAGCACCCTTTGGACTCGGGGGAAATTTTCCAGGGGGCACTGAAACGTTCCGAAGCCATTCTGGACTTCCTTTGGGACTCCTGCTTCCCTTAGAAGGTGAACGTTCTAGAGATCTTTCAGCAGATGACCTTTCTTCTGTGCTTTTCCGTTTCTTCTGTGGTGGCTCTCTCTCCGAGCGCTCCATCAGACCTCCAGAAAGATGAACGCCTCGTCTGGGGTGTGGAAGTATACCGGAATTCCTCCAGGAGCTCCAATTATATGGATCCGGAGGCCTCGGGGGTCTATAGGAGGGCTGTCTGACGGTGCTGAAGGAGGTAGAGGGATCCTGAAGGTGTGGTGGTCGTGTCCACCATATATGACCAGGATGATACCAGTGTCTCCAGTGGCTTAAAACAGTCTGAGCTGGCGTAGAGCCCGCTGTGCTCAGGTAACGGCCAAACATGGGATGACTGCAAGAGGAAAGAAAAACCTCATTTCAAACCACAGTTCAAACCTTTAAAAACATTACAATGGTTTTACTATAGTCATTAGTATATCTAATAGACAGAGGTCTTCAATTCCTGCAGAGGTCTGACAGTCACTGTCTGATCTCAAACTAACTTGAAAAATTAAAACATGCGTTAAGCAAAACACATTAGTAACTTCACCCAAAGATAAAAAAGGTAGTTAACCAAACTGCTTAATCGCCCTTATTAAACTACACATAATAATATAATAAAATTAAGGGATCAACAAAAGTTGAAAGACTTTAATAGCTTTGCAACATCCCCATCGTAAAACAATACAATAACTACAAATATTTAATATAATATTTAATATATTTTAAATATTTAAAATATTTTATATTTAATATAAGCTGTGCATTATTGGATATAACAAACAATGGTTAGCAAACACGAAAGCTTACTTCGTGGAAACACCTGGTCTGACATTTCTGTGTCTGGACATGTAAAAAGGCTTCACATCATAAAACTATTTCTTCTGATCATCTGAGACGGAACGTTTTAAACTATATTAAACATCTATCCTGAAAAGACGGCTAATGTGAACGGCTATGCTAGCAAAACAAACAGCTACGGCGGCGCATGAATATGACGTCATTGCAGAACACAATCGGCGACAAAATACGACATAAAACTAAAGTAAAAAAAACTAAAAAATATATATTTTCTCTGATGGTAGATGTTATGTAATATTTTTACGCTTGAGGCTTTTAATAATAAATATAATTAATAATACTAACGAGAACACACCGGTCTGGATTAAAGCATTTTAGGTCGCAATAAACATATAAAGGACACGACTGGATCTACGGTTTATAAAGGAGTAAAAAACAGGTAATAAATGTATTATTTTATATAGGTTTGGTGCACAGCATATGTCTTAAGATCTGCATGGCTGGAAACGATCTGCTACTGAGTTGAATCACGGTTTACATTTACCGATAAAAGCACGATTTGCTTGTTGCTTACCTGAGAAATTGCGATAAATGCAGTTGAACCCTCGATCATACGAGCTGTTGAATGTCTGTCGGCGTCCGTGAGCTCTTATCTGCTGTTTTGCTGTATTAGTATGACACACATGTATTATATGTGTATGTAACTATACAAATGCGATGTGTGAGTGAAGGTCATCATCTGTTTCAAAGTCCAAGTTTGCTTATGTTTTCTTTCAATGGCTTGTTCTTATTAATCTTGTGAATAAAAAATCCTGTTATGAATAGATCTGGGATATATATCTGCGAAAATAAAGTTGACCAGCAGAGGACAGTCTCTTGTTTTATATGTTTTATATAGTGTGTATGATCAGATCAAAAGCTTCTCAGCTCTGTCTCTCTGTAGCACCAGCTTTGTTTAAACACACCAGCTGAAAAAACAGCTTCAGGATGACTAGAAAGTTACAGGCGTAGCTTTACAGGAAACTGGACCTCAAGGGCCGGAGCTGAGAACCTCTGTTATGTTTGATATACTTGTGTGTATATGGTATGAGATCAGTCAGCATTTTCACAATTTAGTATCGACTACCAATAATGTGTAGAAATATGCATTTTATTGTGTCACTTGTAACTTGTAAAGAAGCAAAAACATTAAAGTTGGAAATGTGTTTGGTGCTTGTAGACCTGTTGAGCACGTGGCTCTGATTAAAATACTAACTTAAGGATTTGATGCAAAACTGAATGCAACAAAGATACATACCTACAAATAAACAGTCTTGTCATGTGTTCCAGGTTTATGAGCAGGGTTGAGATGTTGAGATGTTCCACAGGAGCATCAGCATGTTCCAATCCAGTGCCATCATGGTCCCAAAGCTGGAGATCTTTTCCATCTTTCATAAGAAAACAAATCAAGCATTCCAGCATCTGTCTGGTAGAGTGACCAAACACGGTCCATTAGCTCCTGTTGCTGTCTGTGTTAATACAAAGGTTAGGGTCCATTTCTCTGCAATCATTATTTTGCGAGGCTGTCAAACGAGTAAGTAAATAAACAAATAAATTCAGAGAAACGTCTTCATTTGCTAAATATAAAATGGTTGGGTGGTGGGTGTAATTTGGCGGAGGAAAAACGTGTCGATCGGGGTGACACAGCAGGACGTTGGAAGAGGAGGTGTTGGGCTGTAATTGGAGGTAATACTGATGGAAAGTCTATAATTAGGAGACAGTGAACTGAAACAGTCTGTTTAAATGAGCTGTATTTTTTTAGTCTCAACGAAAAATAAAAGCAGTTCTCAGCAGGAATCATTATCCTCAGTTCTGCTGTGAGATTTTCATGCACTCCCCAAAAACGATATTTTCAAACCCAGCTTGCAGGGAACGTTCCAGAACGTTGGCTAGAGTTCTGTAAAAGTTCTCTCAAAGGCTTAAAAACATTCTTGCAGTAGTGTTAGTGGAATTATTTTATTATTTTATGTACATCATGCATATCAAAACTGTTATGTTTTAGTTGTCAGCGGAATGTTAAGTTAGATTTAAAAAAAATGTTTAAATAAAGTTCTTTTAACCAAGCAATAATGTTAATACAATGTTTTAAAGTTTTGAAAGTTCATAGAACTTCGAAAATAACACGTTTAACGTTTTCGTATTGCTTGTTTTGTAACATGGAAACGTTAGGGAAACATTCTTACAACCTAAAATTGTTAGCTGGAAAAAGGGATGAAAAATTAACAGCTTCTTTCATATCACATCTGTCAGCGTCAGCATTGTTCCAGTTCACCTTGATCCTTCCGACCTGCTCACACATCAAATATTAACATGTATCTGCAGATAACAGGTGGGCTGGGCTGAAGAAGTGTCAAAGCAAATGGGTCAAAGTAGACCGAGTTCTTGCATTAATTTGGTCTGACGTGAAATTCAAGGACGGCACGTGGAAAAGGGTCATTGAGAAATGAGACCTTATGAAAAGCACAGACTCTTAACAGAGACGTCCTAACCATGTACCGGCGGAGCAAAACTGTCGAATGATACGGCAATAACAGTCAGAATGGAAATTTAATGCGATATTTTAAAAAGCCATTAAGCCAATCAGCTCATTTTTCACAGAGAAATGCGAAGGGGCGCGTATTACGTGATTAACAGCCAATCCGTGTATTTAACAGCCATTACTCGCCATTTTCTCTTCAATGTACAGAGCTCTCATTACAGAGTTATTAAGATTAAAGTCATTTCACTCTCTGTGTACAGCAACAGAAAACAGCCTGTTCCTCTCTAGATGTGGCTTTTGAAGGCCTGGAGGTTCATTATGGTCTTCAGAGAAAGCAGGTGAATAAAGGCACAGAGCCAGATCAGTTTAACAGGCAAAGGCCTTTCCCATCTCACTTTATAATAGGATCGAGCCGGAGTGTAAAATGTGACCTGAATTAAAATATAATTACCTTACAGCAAAGACAGGCCACCAGTGGCTCAGATATATTGATTTCATAGTAATCAAGTGTGACTTCAATCTGAGCAGCTTGGAAATTGAGCCTCTGTTTGGCCCGCGTGTTATTTCATACCATCTCTCTCACACGGCTGATTTTCAATCATGTTCATATTTTACACGTCTAAACACT
The DNA here is from genome assembly GCA_036877625.1 of Ambastaia sidthimunki. NCBI lineage: Eukaryota > Metazoa > Chordata > Actinopteri > Cypriniformes > Botiidae > Ambastaia > Ambastaia sidthimunki. The sequence continues at coordinate 12,354 of JAZGTK010003152.1, read as the reverse complement.
CTTACAGGAACAGAAAATGGAATTGATTCTGGCAAAAATCTTTTGGCATAAAAGCGATTTAGGATTCAAGAACTTTATTGTCATGTGTACTAGACACAGTGAAATTATTTTGTTTACTTCTTTTGAGAAAGATGATGGAACAATTTTGCACAGCTTAGTTAAAACAGATGTTTAGAAAAGTACTGTGGTTATAGCTATTTAATATTTTGAGGGGAAAAAAATCTAATCAAAAGAGCCTTTTGTCTAGGGTCTCTTAGATCCCACTTGTTTAACAGCTGCTGCAGTGATGGTGTCAGTGATAAAAACAGAACATTTGTGCTTTTGATGCCAGTGCTTAGATGAGAATTCAGTAGCTGTAGTACTGCAGGAGGTCAGAGGTTGAGCTGGACAGATTAAGAAGAAGAGCCTCATGGATCTTCTCAATATTAACTCTCAAAGCCTGAAGCTGGTCTCCTGGTCTCAAAAGAGACTCCTGGTCTCACACCCTCCCTACCTCTGTATGCTGACTATTAAGGTGACATTTTTTAGCATTGGGACGCAACCGTTGTTTCAATTTCCAGGTGATTAATATACCATGAAGCAGTAACACTTTCTTCACTGTAGAGAAGGAATAAGCACTTGTCAATTTAAAGTGTAATTTCATGCATCTCTACTGAGGCATTGGAATTTATAAAAAAAGACTCGCACATTATCCTCCATTTTAAGCCATTTATTTATTGCAGGATCAGGGTGTTGTTAAACGGTTTTGCGTGATCTGATAGCTGGAGGGCGTGTGAGAGACACGAGCGATTCATAATCAGACATCAGGCACAATGCATACACTCAGCATGTCGATTTCTGCGCAGGTCGCATTTGCTGCGTCTGCATCAGACAAGAATCTTGTTCTTGGAATTTTTCATTTGAACCTCTATGAATAGATTCTCAATAAAACGTACTTTCAAAGAGACGAATGGATTGCAGATAGAACAAGCAATAACTTGTTGCTAATAAGAATGTTTTAATTTCCTTTCCACTCCTTTATCTGACTCACACCCCCAAAACTGACAGGCTCACAGGCTAACAGGCAATCTGCCACACGACTCTGGACTGTTTTTGTAGTCATTATCTTGAGATGCAAGACCAGACGGCACAGCAGAAGATGTGTGAATACAACAACATTGTGTTGTTAAAAAGCAGAGGATTGCAAAGTGCCACAATATTTTGAAATTCTAAATTTGTAGCCCTGATTGCATTACATGCGAAGAGAAAAGGTTGTGATTGCCTGCAAATAACACATGAGTGTCAGGAAGTTAATCTGATGACTAAGTCTTTCGTTTATAGCATCCTTCTGTCATGCTAGTCTGACTACATCATGTGTCAGAGATGTGAGATGAGGCTAACAACACATCTGTTCGATTTTCTGTCTCTGCATAATTTCAACATCCCAGCTAACAATTTTAGGTTGTAAGAATGTTTCCTTAACATTTACATGAAGTAACAAATAAAATATGTGATTTAATATGTGATAACAAATTTAAAATGTGATTTTAAAAGTTCTAGGAATATTCAAAACAATTTATTTAACAATTTATAACAGTTTAATTCTGTAGTGTTTCTGAAACATTCTACTAACAACTAACAAGCACAGAGGTTTTGATATACATTATATATATATATATATAATGTTATGCTATATAACAGAGGGGGCGTGGCTTTGGAGAGCGCTCGGAAAGGAGGGCGGGATCTTATGATTTCAAAGTTAGCTTGCTATTGCTAATCTCTCTGAAATCACCCACCGTAGCTTTAAGTTGATTGAGGACTGACAGGTGTTTGTGTTCACTTGCCTGTGAAAATCCCTGTAAATTCATTAGAGAACCCTAAAGACTCTCAAGAGTTTTTCAATGTACTTCAAAGTTTCTTGATTACATAAAGACGATACTCCAGACTTTTAATGGAAGCCTAAAGGTTCTCTGAGGGTTTCATCAGTGACAAATGAGGAACTACAATTGGTGCCCTGAGGATCGTTTAATTTTTACAGTGTAAAAATGTAATCAGGTCACATGCAGGTACGATTGTAAAGTTTCAGATAAATCAGCTGTCAGATGACAAGCAGCCTCTTCCAACACTGTCATGAATTTTGATAATTGTGTGTTTGCGTTGTATCTGTGTTTAGCCGGAGTCGATAAGCAATATGCTTACAGATGAACGGATTCATTCTGGAGACACTGATGGATGAGAACAGGAAAAAAAATCAATCTCTCTATTTTAAGGTATTGATTACATGTATGATAGACCAGAATGTGTAACGATATTAAAATCAGTGTTGAGTTCAGATATTAAATATCTGTATTCATTTAGAGATCATTTAGCTAATAGTTATTATGCGTGAAACTTTGTTGAACCCCTTTAAAATCCATTATTATATCTGTTTACACTTGTTCTGAGTACTGTTAGCATGCTACCATACGGTTGTTTAGGTGTTCTGGGCCGTTGCTAAGGCGTTGCTAGCTGTTTGCAAAGGTCTTTAATTGTTAGATTGCAATATATTGGTTATTTTTTACCTGCATCATTTTCTCATAGCATTACAGGTTTGTTTTGATCATATTGTTTTTGTTTTTTGCAGTAGTCTTGCATTTGAAATCACTATTAATAGCAGCCATATTTCTGGCCTGTTTTATGAAAACAGTTTTACTCTACTATAATTAAACAAGACATTACAACATCCAGTTTATGGTTAAACCCAAAAGCTCACATTTCTTCTACAGACTGCAGTTCTTGGGGACTTCCAGAGCTCTGTTCGGATTGAAGAGTTTGCACCTCCAGTAGAACCCACAGGAGCAGCAGCATGTCTCTGTGGTTTCAGTCTGTGAACCATAATCATCTTCATAGCCTGTTGTTATCTCCACAAAACAAAATCCAACCTGCTGTCAGATTACTCACCATTGAACAGCTGCTCCTGAGCGCCACAATGCCATTACGAGCAGGCGTGTTGCCAGCCCCTGACCCAAATCACAGATTTCTGAAAAAAGGAGAGAGCTCACCATATGCTCTGGTCTGCTTTTAAACACACTCCAACAGAACCAGGTTGTTTTCTTTCATACGGCTCGCTCAAAAGGCGCTATCGTGTACGTATGGGATGTTTTTTGTTTTTTTTTGCATTAGATGCATTAGAACGGCTTTGACCATAGTGATGCATCTCGTGAGGGTCGCATTTTACAACGCTGCAATGTTAAAACTTCACATTTTAAGCGTGTGAAAATGTCTGCGTTCATGCACTGCGTCTTAAACAAGATATGAAATCATAATTAAAGCTGGAAACTGTCTCACTGCAGCAGACACGTTAGCTACAAAACTATTTCTGCTAGATGTTTTCAGATGCGTGTGTTTTATTACTGCCATTTTTATTATGGATTTAATCTTTGCTTTTAACTTTGACCTTAAACCCACACGCACCACATGGACAAAGGCTTATAGTCTGACTTTCTTTGTCCATAATACAACCAGCCCTTTTTGTGTAGGAGGAATTAGTTAAAGTGTTTACCTGGAATTCATTGCAAAGTTGATTCTGTGCTGTGTAATGTCTAGAAAAAAGGCTTCCCTCAGCCACACAGCTCTCAGGCTTTTTTACGAGACCAAACCTACATAAGATTACACTAGCCACACGCATGTGAGACTGTAGCTGTTACAGGACTGAACGGTCCATCATGGCGTGAGAAATGTCTTTGCTGACAGATCGATTTCTGTAGCTACCAAGGTGTTCTAAAATATCTGGAGGAAAAAGCTGTGTGTTAGCATCATTATTCATCCCAAAGGCAATTGCTCAGCAGAAACCCTGGAAGTACTCAATTTTAAATCTGCCACCTTTGCTTATTGGTTCATAGTTCTAGTCGCGGATGTTTTTAAGCCAATCACGTGAGCTGTAAACACCATGTGACTAATTACTCATCAGCTGCAGGTGAATGACTATTTTGATTGGTTGATAGCAACAAAAGCAGGTTCCAATGTAAATGGGGCCTTTAATTAAAGCGTTGCAATATGATCTATTATCATTTTTTAAAGGAATAGTTCACCCAAAAAGAAATTATTTTCATTACTTATTTACCCTGATGTCATTCCCAACCTGTTTGAATTTTTTGATTCTGATGAACATGACGACATGACACAAGCATGAGTAAATAATAAACGTTTTCTGTTTTGGGTGAACTATCTCTTTTAGAAATGTGTGTTAGCAGAAGCTACTCCTGCACAACTGTAGTTTACGACCTCATTTTGCATCTCGCTTTTAAGGCGCTACATCATCATCATCAGGATTTAAATGTGAATACTGCAGTCGTTGCATCTCGCATTGCTTTGTTACTTATTCAGTTCAGTCGAGCCACAGCTGCAGTAATCAGCATCATGTTCATACTGGCTCCAGATTCACACACCTTGAATCTCTGACACTTCCTCACGTACACCTCCAGAGCGGCAGGTCTGAGGCCAGCTTTACCCAGCCAGCTGGAACACCTGTCACGGCATTTGTTTCAGCAGAGAAACACTGATCGCCTTAGATGTACCTTGCAGGTCCTGTCAGCTCTCGGCTGCTTCCTGGTGCAGAAAGGAACATGCTGAGTGAGCGCTCGCTAGCAGAGTTTGTTTTGCAGTGTACCGTAGGTTTCCAACACTGCGGAGCCTTATATAGATTCTATAGATATCTATATGGCCTCGTTAAAAAAACTTAATTAGAACGTAATGGGCACTATAGTGCAAAAATAGGGCAAAACAAATTAATATCAAATCAAATTTTATATAATCATGATGATTTAGGTGCCTCAATCACCTTTATAACAAAATGATCAGCTAATTAACAACACTGTACGCTTGTTACTGTATTGCTGCAGTTAATGGCCAATGTGACAATGTTTTAAAACACAGACACTTGATTAGATTTAACCGAATAAATGTTTAAGGATTTATGTAATTGTAAAGGTTACTTATTGATAGACCAAACTGTGTTTTGTTTGACTTTGACCTGGAAACCTTGTCAGCCTCAACATCAGTTTGCAGAAAAAACAACCGTCTCGTTTGATTCCATCACAGACAGACTCTGCTTGTTATATTGTCAGAGAGTCACGGTTAATCTAAAACGCTGTTAAGTGACAATAGTTCAGTATCAGAAGTGGCAGTTTGATGTTATAACACATTCAGCAAAAAGTCATAAATCAGCTTGCTGAAAATGATTGTCAGCTATCATATTGTCTGTGACTGATAGTATTTTGCTTCTGCTGAAAGATGGATGCTGTCAGCTATTAAAAACCACGTCTGAACATCCACAGGCTATAATCAACATTACATCTGGCCGGTAGCCCAGCTCCCGTCCTGAGACAGATGTTTCTGGGCCAGGATGTTAGATTCTCCCTAATGTACTGCAGGCAGGAGTTTAACACGCTAACCCACCTGAGTGCTGTTTTCACCCGACACTGTAACACTGCAGTCAAGGGTTGCATTTAATAGCACACGCGTCCATTAGAAGTCAATAAGTCGTCTCTAAGGGATCATTACGAGCCTCTTATTTAGTTCTCTGTAAATCTTTCATAAGCCCAGCTAACAATTGTAGGTTGTAAGAATGCTTCCGTAACGTTTCTGTTATGTAGCAAAAACATTATTTTAGAAGTTTAGGAAGACGTCAGTTTTTTTTAGACGTAGAACATTATTCAAATGTTTTTAAAATCTAAAACACTGTGTGAAACAGTTTTGACGATTTCTTGCATTTAACCACCAGTTGACAGATCGCCGTGTGTTTACGTGATCAGTGCTCTACATAATGGCTTCCCATCATTACATTTATCTGTGGCTTCTCAGCACATTGGACATTGTATTGATCTGAGAATTCAGAGCTTCACTCGGCCCATGTGAGACTGTTAAAGACGCTGGTTATGTCTTCCTACAGGAGAGAAATACAGTGACACGTCTCTTCGACAGGAAGACTGGATCAATACAGGAGAGTTTTATAAGCATAATTCTGCCAAGAGTTAAAATAGACAATCGTTTTAATTCCAGTTTAAAATTGGCTTTTTTGTGTCTATGCAGGTGCCTTCACTCAGCTAACAAGTAATGTTCTCAAAACATTGGCTAATGTTCTGTAAAAGTTCCCTCATAGTTATTTAAACGTTTGTGGAGTAACTTTAGTAAAATGTTTTTAACGTTATATATAGTATATATCCCAAATGTAAAAAAAATGTTTTTATAATTAAACAATAACGTTAATACATCTAAATCAAGAAGTTTTAACGTTTTTGTTACCTAATGGAAACGTTAAGAAAATGTCCTTAAGTCTAAAACTGTTAGCTGGGTAAACTCATGTGAATGTTGAAAAAGGTCTGACAGCATTTATTTTCAGCTCACATAAGAGACTTTCAGAAACTGGAAATGGATTAAATATAACAAACTTCTAAACCAAATTTGAAGTAAAAAAATTTAGCATTCTGTGTCTGTCCTATTTTGCCAAAACCAAATACATCAGTTTCCCTTTGTGTATGAACATGTTCAAAGATCATTTTCAACTTTATCTCTTTAAAATAATCAATCAGTGTTGCTTTATTGTCACTTCTGAGGCCCAGATATTCTGGCAGGGCCTGCATTCTCTCCGCTTCTGATTTGATCGGAGGAATGTTTCCTATCAAAGCCAGCTTGTCCTCATATCCTCTGTTTGAAGCTGATCCACTTTTTAGTAGTAGAGCACGAGTGTGGGAACGTCTGCCTGTGTGTGTGTGTGTGTGTGTGTGTGTGTGTGCGTAACAGAGTGTACAAGAAGTTCTTTGTTGATTCATCTCTTACATTATTTCCGTGAAGTAGAGATAAAATTTTTAAGATTTTTGTTACTTGAAACGTTAGGAAAACGGTTCTATGAGCTGAAATTGTTAGCTGGGAAGCTGGCAGCCTGTCAGAACTGCCTGAAGATGTTCTGGGCACCTTTTTAAAAAGTTCTAAATGTTCTGTTGATGCCCTCAGAAAACTTAGATACATCTTGAGTTCCTTACTGCTTTACATTGTTAGTTCTTGCAGGATGTTAAGAATACATAAATGGAATATTTAGCATTTTTTTAGGAACTAAAATACACCAAGAAGATCTTCAGATGGTTTCACCAGAAGTTAAAATGACTCCAGGTCCCTCACATCTGATCAAACTGTGTGTTTCCTGGGAATTGAACGCAAAACCTGTATGTTGCCAGCATCATGCTCTAACTGAGCTGCGTGACCATCAGAGTAAGACGTTAAAAAGTAAAATGAAAAGACCTTTCGCGATGACATACGTCAGAGTGAACTGACACAGTGACCCTGCTCGTGTTACGCTAACTCATTAGCATACTGAGCCCAGCAAATAATGTAGAGTGTCACTCACAGACACTTAGAGTTATCTAGAGAAACTTAATAACAAGGCTTCACTGCAATGAACTCTTAGAGCTGTCAGCAGAGTATCAGAGCGAGCTGAAGAAACGGCTTAATCAGCCTCTCCTAAACCATTCATCTGAAACCTTCAGCATTATCCCACCTCTGCAGGAATTACCCACAATTCCACGTGAGAGACAGATGCAGAAAGCATGAGCGAGAGAGAGAGATGATTAGAGTCTTATCCTGACAGAACACTAGCTTTTACCCAGAATGCTTTGCTCTCTCTGTTGACGTGTGTGTTGTAGTCATTCGTCCTCACTGGTGGCCTCTCTGAAGCGATCCGGTATGAGTGTCATCTCTTTGTAAAACATGCATTTCCTTTTCTGCTTTACTCCAGTGCCTTGTTTTTATCAGTCAGTACATGCTTTCTGTGCAGTACATTCTTGTTCCTGTATGTTTGCAGCTGGTGATGCTTAACTCATATTAGGATCTTTGTATAGGCTGTTCTTAAAGGGACAGCTCACCCAAAAATGAAAATGAAACTACTACACTGATTAGTTTACACTAAATTTAAAAATGTTAAGATGAGATTTTTATAACCAAGCAATAATGTTAATACAATAATATTACTACTAATATTAATAATATTATTGTTAATACAATAATGTTACAATACATCTTAAAAAAAATGGACATTCCCACAACTTTTAAAATAACGTTTTTAACAATTTTTGTTACTTAATAGAAATGTTAAGAAAACATTCTTACCATTTTAAATTGTTAGCTGGGTATAAAACATCCCTTAAAACTGTAAACATTGTTTCTTTCTAGGAGATAGAAACATGGCCCTGATTGATCGCCTGTCCTGTGATTTTGATTGGACAGACTGCAGGAATACATCGACTGAAAGTAAGTGATGTATTAGATTTTCAGATGTGTGAGGCTCCCCACAGTATCTTATTATCCTACTGTAAATTAAAGTTTCATTTAAGAGGCCCAATGGGTTTCTGCTCCAGCGGTCACAGGTTTGGAAGTCTGCTAACCTGCCAGCAGTCATTCTTAATCAGAGTTTAATCAAGAGAAAATGAAGCTCATTAGTGAAGCTGCCTCATTTCTCGTCTTCTTCTCCTTAAACGCCTAATATAGCCAGAAATGACGAAGAAATCTCATACGGCTTCAGAAGATAGAAGCATCTTTATATCTTCTTATACTTGTGTGTTTTAGACATGCAGTTATCATATAAAGGTGTGTGTCACAGAAACAAACAGCACGTGTTTGAAGTGACATGAGGGATGGGCAGATGATGACAGTTTTCATGTGTGACTGAATCTTTTCAAACCAGTAAAACACACCTTCAGATACAACAGACTGCCACATTTGTCCTTTGTGAGATGGACACTTTAAGACACATTATATTTTTCGAAAACAATGTATTTAAATAATGATTCTTTAAAGAACATGTTAATTAGCAATCTGTCCAGCCGAGATCTTAGGTGGAAACATCTTCCACAGCACGTGTTTGGTTAAGATACAGCACTCTCAGTAATATTGATGGCTACAGAAGAAAGCCATTGCCTGCATTGGCTTCATCCCCTGCTGCTGAGCTTCAGCGCTATAAACACCAGCATCATGGCCTCAGGCCAACTGTAGACCGAGGCAGAAAAACACCAGACCAAACGCCAGCACACGATTGGTTGAAATGATCTGATGACAGTTCAAATCAGATTCTATACATCAAACAGGAAGTTATTCAGCCACAGCTGAATAAAGTCTTTGGGCAATTTAGTTGTAAAACTGTTTATTATTATTTATTTTATTATTTTAAAGATTCCTTCAGTTTTTATACTTGGTACACCAAACAGTAAAATCAAATCAGATATTGTTTAGGCTAGATCAGTATTTATCTGGTTGTATAATGACATCTTTTTCAAATTTTAAATGTGTTATTTGTTATCTTTAAAGTGTATGTTCTTTATTTATAGTCTGTGTTTTTATGTTACATATTTTGGATATTCTGTGATCCTTAATACTTCACAATCATGTGGCAGCTCAGTGTTGACTCAGTTCAACTGAAAGACTGACAGATCTGAAGGAATAAAAATGAATTTGTAGTCGTGGATATTACAGTTCCAAATTTCTTCATCCACAGATTTCCCTTTGGTGTCATCGATTCCTGTTTCAATTCGCTCATGCAAACAAGGTCGATACGAACATCTGACATCTTGACTCATCTCGCCAACCTCATCAGAACATCTCTCAAAGCTCTGCCGTCCCCAGAGGCTGTTTCGTGTGTGTGTGTGTGTGTGTGTGTGTGTGTTTTCTGCTGCCAGTCTCAAATTTATAACCTCTTATTTCTCTCTGCTCTCCGGTCTGGCCAGACAAAGAAAAGGGGAGCTAGATGTCACCTTTTATTTTCTGTTCCTCTATTGTTTTCCAGAGCCTAATTACGCCCTGATGCTCTTCAGTACGTTCAACCAGGTATCTGCAGTGAAGGCTGTACAGAGAAAGAGAAAAAACTGATTTAGCGTGCGTCTCTACCGGCACACCAGTGATGAAACCGGTTATTGCATGTCACAACCTTTGCAGCGCAGAAGTTGATGCAAGATAGAACGTTACCCGGGCAGACAGGCCCAGCGTTTATGCATGGAGGGCAATATAACGTAATGTATTCAGTGAAAGAATTGACAGAATTGCGGGTGATGGAGAGGGTTGAATAGCTGTGATTAAGTAAACAGTGTTTGATGCAAGACACCTGACAGATGCTTATTCAGCATAAGAACAGACAAACGCTCGTTGCGGCTTTAGAATTTTCCAGACATCTAAACAAGACAGGAGAGCAAACAACACAACGGCCTTTTTTCCTGCCTTGTTTAGCAGACATGAGAAAATACAGGTTCATCAATAGACTACAAGTAGGTGATTTATTAAAACCTTCAAACGCAAGAAGAGCCGTATTAGTCCAGCTGTAAATGTCATGTGACTGATCCATTTGGAATTATGGGAAAATTACTGGAGAATGATGATCGGCTGTTCCCAGCTAACAATTTTAGGCTGTAAGAACGTTTCAACAAAAATGTTAATGTTATTTACAGAACATTAGCCAACATTCTGAGAAAATTGCCTGTTAACTAAAATGCCAATTTGTGAGCTGTCACAAGCAGCATTTATAGCAACATTTATATCTTTAAAATACAGCTAATTTTGAATGGCTGTCATTAAAACAGTCTTGTTGCTCTCATAGTTGGTGTAATTACAGAATCTACCAGCAGGGGCTAACTTTCGACGCTAGCCAGCTACACTGTGACTAGTCCTCGTTGGTTTCCTATCAAAAAAGTCCAGATTGAATGCACCAACAAATTATTTTCTGACAATAAAATTGGACTGAAATCCTGATCTTGACTCTTTGGACTGTGGACCGACGTTTCTTTTAGCCGCTCAAAGCGTCTGTCTCTGCCCAGGGTGTTCCGCGATGCCAAATTCAGCGTTTGAGCATTGCAGCTGGGTTGTGCTGATAACTCGCTGTCAAAAGACGTTTTTCAAGCGAGGGACAATTATGCTCAATCAGAGATGATGTTTTGCTGGAGTGTTTTGCTTCTTCTCACGCGCCTCTGATTTGGTTACGAGAGAATGCGATTGATGGCGATCTTACAGAGGTGTTTCAAAATTGCGATAGCAGCCAATTAAGGAACAGACATTTGCAACAGAATCTAGGCACTTTGAAGCCATTAGCTCATTCTCAATTTCACGTGTTTCTCTGTACGAACACTTTTAATAGAGCTAGCGATGACGCGTGATGAAAGCGGCGTGTACGAACAGCTGGGAACAGCGAGCGCGGTGTGGACACGCCTGAAATTTAGTTTGTTTGTTGTGAAGAGTGCTGGTTTATATTCAGATCCAAACTTTAATAAGGATGTTTTGTTGAAGAGGAGAGAAGATTGCTCGGGGCTGTATTGCACACTGTAGGAATAACATTTTTACTCTGAAGTCCACTTACGATGTTAGTTTGACACAGTTGTAATTTAGTTTGACGTGACCGTGAATTGCTGGTCGCGGGTGGAATGAGGAGGGACGTTTCTCGATCTAGAGAGCTTTTGATTCGACAAAAATCTGCGTAGTGCAACATGAGTCTTGACTGTAAAAGTGGGGTAGACATTTTCAGAGAGGCTAGCAATAGCAAGCTAGGTTTAAAAGCATGGACCACATGCAATGATTGGACGAAAGGTTTGTGGTTCCACAAAAGATATATAAATATATTTAGACTAGTTAGTGACTGTTATCAGGATATGAAGAGACTTTTAACCAGCGTAAATGTTTCTGGAAAAGATCGCCTACCCTGCCTTTAAATGGTGCATGCATATATATGCTAATGCTGTTTTTCATTGATAGATGACCACAAAGCTAACACAGGACTAAAAACCAGAGGCCTTCAAATATAAACGTCAGCATCTCTCAGTACAAGTTTAAAGAAAAAGTTTTTCTTGCTCAAGAAAAGGTTTCATTTAGCCTTCAAAGTGACGGCGACCTCAGATAAGAACTAACACACTGATCTCATGGGGAAGCGCATGTTTCAGATGAAACCGTATTCGATTTTGACTTTAATCCTCAAAAAAAATCCTTGTTTCAAAATCTGTGTTTTCAGACTCAAGCGTGTGGCGGAGAATTTAAATGAAACTCTTAAAGCGGAGAGTCCAGGATGAAGATTGATGATACGATCAGTCACAGCGTATCTGTGAAGAATGGGATGTATTAGCAGTTAGTCATGTGCACACTCTGGTGAATTATAAAGATTGTGTTTCTGCTTCCAGCTCGTTCCCAATAATGTTTCATCACATATTACAGTCATCCGGCCTCATTGAATGCAAATTATGATTACTGCTATACATTAGCATCGACATTAAGCATCTTTATTCCTACAGCAACATTTTTGTATGTTCTTACAATACGGTGAAGTAACGCATTCACTTCCTGTTGCGAGTGGAAAGAGAGTCATACCCAGCTAACAAT
>JAZGTK010003151.1:0-28387 GCA_036877625.1 Ambastaia sidthimunki | reverse complement strand
TGACAAGCAAGCATAAATCAATGGCTCTGCATTGGTTTCATTAAGCTGTGGTTATTACTTTGCCAAAGTTCATCTGCTCTGATAATGACCAAAAACTCAGACATGACAAACCAGAGATGACAACAAAAAGCAAGAGGCGTGGGTGCTGATCATCAAATGACTGAGCATGTAAGTCAAATTAAGTGAGTGGGAAGTATGTCACATAACCGCACATATGTGCATGTGTGCAGGTAATACTTGCCAGTAAAGAAGGTTGTTAAAACCATTCTGGTGAAAATTCTGCTGACAGATTGCAACAGAATCTTCTTCGTGATTGGTGGACCAGTGGTTGGTCTCAACAGAGAGGATGGGTAATGCTTTATCATCTGTGTAAGACAGAAAAAAGAGAAAGATAAATAATCAGCCCACTCCTGACTCTGAGCACTTTACTGAGGCAAGGCCCAACACCCCAAGACCATTGTATTATAACACTTAAACATCATAAAACTTGTAAATCAATTTGCGTCGTACATCTTTTTGATGGCGTAATGCAGCTGTCAAATAAGTCACGTAGGAATTTTATCGCAGATAGACCGGCCCATGAGTCAGTTTAGATGGTAACATATAAGAGCAAGGGTGTCATTACCAAACTATAACATCTCAGTCAGTGTTACGGTCAGAACAGCTAGTTTACACATTGTGCACAATGGCGAAGACATTTAGTAGATCTTTAAGCCAGATATTTTTTTAACATGTTTTTGATATGTTGCCTTACTTAAATTGAGAACATTATTTTGTTAACCACAATTCATCAACATTAACAGAGTCAGCTGACAGTGTTTTTGTTTTGTTAATGTGTTTTTGTTTTTATGTTGTTTATTATAGACTCTCTCATTATGCCTTTTTGAACCAGGTTGGAGATAGCTTCTTCAGAAGAGGAGTGTCAGACACAGACAAACACACACAGACTTTTGAAAACAGTGATCATCTTATTAACCATTTATCATGTCTGTTTTTCTCTCATCTCTTTCTCTCTGTGTGGATTAAACAGTTTAATTGTATTAATAAATGACACATTTGCATTAACAAATGGCTTTAGTGCTTTTATAGAATAGGATTTGTAATACATATTTAAGAGCGCACAAAAATGGTGGTATTGTGGATTTGTGATCGTATGTAGTGGGCCGGTCTGGGCCAAAATGCCAGGGCATTTTTTGTTCAAGTCTAGCCCTGAATGTCTCTACATATTTCAAGAGACTAAGTGGACAACTGGGGCCATCGTCTGATTAAATATTTAGCCTAATCTTAAATGGCATTTTTTTACCAAACAGTTGGATACTCTTCAGAGGGACTTGGTTTTGTGATCGATATAGCAAATCTCCTCAAATTTGAATACATTTCACTTCTTCAGCCCACTCATGCTTTTCATTAGGTCCTGAACTTAGCACATTCTGCACTGTGGGTTGATAAAGTGCTATGGGAGATTGTAAATAACTGCCTGGTTAAGACAGATCCCAGTACCAGTAGAGCACACTGACATAAACAGCTAACACACACACACACACGCACGCACGCTGTATTACCTAACATTCTTTGTGTGTACAATTTTTCTATGCACATTATTGATATTCATTTGTCAAAAAAAGACAATGAACAGACACATTACATTTCTGATATTCAAATGTATTTTAATAGACAACAAGAGGACAAAGTTGGTATAAGCTCTGTATTATTCATATCTCCTACCACATCCATATTAATAAATGTTCTGTTCATATAAATAAACTTCTGTTCTGTTTCTATCTCAAATGTGCCAGATCATTCCCTTTTTACTTCGTCATTATGACAGATGATACCATAATCTGACTTCCCCATGTTCACAAAAGAACATGAACTTCTGTTCCTCGATGTTTCACCAATCTAAGCCACAGGACTGAATCCACCTTTTGTAAACCTCCATTCCTTCAGGGTACTGCTCAGCTTTGAAGGCTGTAAAATGTCTGCCTCTACAAGGAGGAGGTGGTCCACTTCCTTGCCTCTGGTCACAATGGAGACAGATGACAGGGCATACATACATTACTAACATGCATGAGAGGGCTTCCATGCCTCTGGAAAGACTACTCAGTATTCACATTGATTGATCATTTGGTCTGATTTTCTTGATATGTTTTTAAGACTTCAAGTTCGATCCTAAAAAACGATCCACATGTGAAAGCAAAATGGGTGTTTTTTCAAAGGGAAACAACGTATGGACCATATCCAAGGCCAACGCATGCACAATGGAGAGAGATTCATTTTTGATCCAAGGTTCCCTTTGAAGAGCAAAAACCCACATATATTATTGAGAGTATTCAGGTGGAGGCTGATGAACAGTCTGGTATCACAGAAAGACATCCATGCTTAGAATATTTTTCTTGGATGTTAGTGCGCTGAAAGTGTGTTTTTAGCACTGCAAGCTTCCACGTGAAATGAAAGCACAAGAAATTACGCTATTTTAATTTCAATATCTTTTCACAAGGTTTTGAAAGCTGAAAAAAAACAAAAAAAAACAAAAGAGCAAACCCTGTACTGCTGACCTCCAAATGAAGTGACAACTACATTTGCAATGTGCAACTCTAGCATTTTATTCTGAGCATTTCCATTTGCAATTAGTGTTTAAATACAAGGAACAATATTAATCAATTCTTTTATAAATGCACAAAGGGTTAGTTCACATTTTATCATCATCGTTTACTCTCATGTCATTCGAAACCTGCATAATTTTCTTGATATTGAACTACCAGTTGAGCTACAGGAATACTAGAATACTTCACATACTGCTGCTGTCTTATGGCGCCATTTATTTTTACACATATCATATGCTGTTTTAAGATTAATCCCGTTAAACCTACCAGCTACGGCCTGCAGCCCACTACCTCAGGGAAGATGGGAGCTGTGGAACTCTTCAATAAGAGTGGGATCCAGAATATCCCCTGCATTGGCCCAGGACCTCTCCTCCGGACCGTAACCCTCCCAATCGACCAGGTAATGTAGTGTACCAGCCCGACGTCAAGAATCCAAGAGTTCTCTGACTCTGTATGCCTCCTCACTGTCCACCATGAGAGGAGGGGTCTGTGTCCTGTCTCCTTCCTCCGGCGGTCCTCCCGGTCCCTCAGCGGGTTTCAGCAATGACACATGAAAAGTGGGAGAAATGCGGTAATTGGAGGGGAGCTCCAAACGGAATGAGACTGGGGTGATTTGGCGGATAATTTTGAAAGGCCCAACGTATCTGGGACTGAGTTTCTTGGAGGGTAGTCTAAGCCTTAGGTTCTTTGTGGAGAGCCAAACCCACTGGCCTGGCTAAAAACTTGTGTTGGGTCGTCAACGAGTGTTGGCTTGTCAAGTCTGACGTCGCACCGCATGGAGAAGGTGTTGATGGGTGGGTTCCCCAGACCAGGAGAACAGAGGCGGCTGGAACCCTAGAACATACTTGAAAGGGGTTATACCTGTAGCAGGCTTGACCAGTGAATTTTGTGCATAGTCGGCCCACATCAAATATCTATGCTAGTCATTTTGATGGCTGTGGCAGTAACTTCTGAGGAAACGGCCTATCTCCTGATTGAGCCGCTCCGTTTGGCCATTGGACTGGGGGTGATATCCAAATGTTAGGCTAATGTTGACATTTAAACTGTTAAACACTGAATTCCAGACATGTGAGGTAAATTGAGGACCACAGTCAGAAACTATATCTTCTGGTAATCCATAAAAATGAAAAACATGGTTACATAGTAATTCGGCAGTGAATGAAGTGAAATAGTGGGTAGTTTAGGGAGAGGGATTAACCAGCAGGCTTTTGAGAATCTATCAATTATAATAAGGATGGTTGTGTTACCTCCGGAGTTTCGAAGATCAGTGATAAAATACAGAGCAATATGGGACCAGGGACGTTGTGGAACAGGAAGGGGCTGCAGTAAACCAGATGGTAGTTGTTTTGGACTCTTGGAGATTTGACATATGGCACAGGCCTGGACAAACTTCAGTGAATCTTGTCTCATGGTGGGCCACCAGAACCGGTTCTGGAGTAGATTTAGTGTGGCCGATATTCCCAGATGACCAGAACTGGGGCTTTCGTGCACCTGCTTTATTAATCGTTCTCTTACCGGGAGAGGAACAAACAGTAAATTGTTAGGGCATTCCCTCTGAGGGGGCTCACCATCATTTAGGGGCTGAATCTCAGTGATGATATCCCACATAACTGGTGCCACAAGGATCTTGTTTGACAGAATGGTATCTGGGTTGGTATTACTTTCTTCTTTCTCATCTTGTCGTGAAAGGGAGTCTGCCTTTCCATTCTTGGAACCTGGACAGTAAGTAACAGAGAAATAAATTGTGTAAAAAACGAAGCCCACTGACCTGCCTAGGGTTGAGTCTCTTGGCTGAACGCAAGTATTCTAGGTTTTTGTGATCTGTCAAAACTGTAAATGGGTGTGTGGTTCCTTCTAGCCAGTGGCACCATTCCTCCAAAGCGGGCTTAATAGCCAGCAGTTCTCGATTTCCCACATCATAATTTCTCTCAGCCGGGGATAATTTCCTTGAAAAGGCACAGAGATACATTTTAGCAGGTGAACCAGATCTTTGTGATAATACAGCTCCTACCCCAGTACTGGATTGCATCCACTTCCACAATGAAAGGCTGGCTTGGATCAGGATGGTGCAGGACTGGTGCAGAGGTAAATCTATTCTTGAGAGTTTGGAAAGCCTTCTCAGCTGCAGGACTCCAAGGAAGCTTTGAACCTTTATGTTTAGTAAGGGCAGTTAGGGGAGCAACAACCAGACTATAATTCCTAATGAACCTTCGATAAAAATTGGCGAAACCCAGAAACCTTTGGAGCTCTTTCACAATTCGTGGCTGCGTCCAGTTCAGAACAGCTTTTACCTTTTGGTCATCCATGGTTACTCCATCTGGACTGATGATATAACCCAGAAAGGTGGTACATGTGGTGTGGAACTCACATTTTTCCTCTTTTGCGTAAAGTTGGTACTTGATCAGGTGTTTTAAGACAGATCTGACGTGGGAGATGTGTTCCCCTAAGGAATTAGAAAATATCAGGATGTCATCAATGTATACAATAACTCATTTCTCTAGCATATCCCTAAAAATATCGTTCACGAATGCCTGGAATATGGATGGAGCGTTTGCAATATTTGTAATATTTGGCTTGTCTTAATTGCTCAAGAGCAGCTGGGACCAGAGGTAAGGGATATCTGTACATAACAGTAAAATCGTTGAGCCCACGATAGTCAATACAAGGACGAAGACCGCCATCCTTTTTAACAAAGAAAAATCCTGACGAGGCTGGGAAGTTTGAAGGACAGATGAAACCCTTAGGGAGTTCTTCCTCAATGTAATCTTTCATAGCTTTTGACTCAGGCTGAGATAAAGGGAAAATCCTCCCCTTTATGTAAAAGGAGGAGTAAAACCAGAAATGAGGTCAGTAGCACAGACTATGGTATGATGAGGAGGGAGTTGGGCTGCCTTGGCTTTGTTAAAGGCTTCTCTTAAATCATGGTATTCAGGAGGAAGGGTTGTACTAGGTGTTGCAGAAATTTTAGGAGAGATATTTTGAATGGAAGTTTTGGTTACCTGCTTCAAACAACGGTGATGACATGATGGGTCCTATTTCAAGATTTTTCCTTAACCCATCGATTTCATGGAGAGATGACGTCTCAGCCATGGGAGCCCCAGAATTAAATCATGTGTCGCTGTTGGGATAACATAAAACTGAATTTTCTCAGAATGCAGTGCACCAATTTGCAGAAGTAGTTCAGTGGTGAGTTGTAGCGCTTTTCCAGGTCCTATGGCATGACCATCTATGGCCTCCACTGTGAGGGAAGAGGAGCAGGCAGTTAGCTTGAGTTGCATTTTTTTTGCGAATGTGACTGACATGAAGTTCCCTTCAGCTCCAGAATCGATAAGTGACTTGGTTGTGAGAGACATCGTTATCTGCGAGAGTGACTGTTATTAATAGTATTGTTGGGGCTTTGACTTACCACGGACTTGCTAGAAGTAGGACGGACTGGACAGCTTGATCTTTGATGATCACCTTGACCACAATAAAAACAATTGACCGCTTCTTCTACGTTCACGTTCTTCAGGAGTGAGATGCGTGTTGCCTAGTTGCATGCGTTCACTGAAGTCAATAGGCTGAGGCTCATAAAGGGAGGACGATCCATTTCGGGATCTGGAACGGATTAAATTGTCCAAATGAATCATTAGTTTAATAAACTGACAGCAGCTTCAGCGTATCTTCAGTCCAGTCGGTTTGGGTCGCTAGGGTACGGAACTTGAGAGCATATTCCGCTGCAGGTTCTTTTCCCTGGTTTAAAGATAGCAGCCGTTCCCCAGGACTTTTTCACTCTGTGGGATGATTAAAGACTCTGCAAAGACTCTGAAATGCCGGAGAAAAGAATTGAAATCTGCAAAGGTAGACCCCTCAGGCTGCCAGATCGCAGTGGCCCAGTCTAGGACTTTCCCGGTTAGCAGAGAGCAGACAAACGCTATATGGCTTGTTTCTGTGGGATACAAGAAGGGTTGCTGGTTAATAAACAATGTACATTGTAGCAAAAAACCTTTACATTTGGCTGGGTTTCCATCAAACTTCTCCAGGAAAGCTAAGCGTGGTCTATTGGGTGCAGCAGCAGGAATGGGCAACATATTAGGCTTGGCAGCCACAACTGGTCGTTCTTGGGCAAGTAACGTTAGGCCTTGTAATGATCTCGCTAAATCCTCAGTGAGCAAAGATAGTTGCATGAGCTGAGCTTGGTGAGCTGATATCTGTGCTGCTTGGACTGAAAGCTCAGAAGACAGGTGACTAAATGCCGCTGGATCTTGTGGTGGCGAAGTCTTCTGTAATGATGACATGGCACTGGGATCCATTTTGCAGCTTTATTAAACACAGGGTAAACAGGCAAGGTCAAATACCAGCAAACAGATATATCAGAGGGCAAACCAGAATCATAGACGAGGAACAGGCAGGGGTTGTGGGCAGGCGGCAGACAACAGGAGTAATCCACAAAGCAGGCTAGAGTCAGGGCAGGCAGCAAACACAAGGGGTAATCCAAATATCCAGACACAGTATCCAAAGCAGGCAGCAAACAATCAGAAAACAGGGGCAGTCCAAGGTAATAACCAGAAGGCAGCTCAAAGATATAAACACTCAGAATTGCAACCTAAATAAACAAGACTTCGCAAAGATGTAGTGTTCATGTGGTGATATATATACAGAGTCCTAATGAGACAGAATGATGAACAGGTGGCATGGCAGGGGCGTGGCCAGCCCCAGGCAGTTGGTCCATGGGAAATGTAGTTTATTAATTAATACTCTGGCGAAAGTTCCAGCTGATGGCCAGGAGGAGGCGGTGCGGAAACCTCAGACGTAACACCCAGGGCCTTTGTCTTTGACAAATGGGCCATTCACAGTGACAGGGGGAGGGGGAAGTTGTAGGTTTGATACACTCTCCTAATCAATATTCATTAGAAAGAGCACAGAAAACGTAGTTAGTCTGAAGTTTTTACAATTTGTATTGAAACTACATAACATTTCTAAATGCTCTTTATACTTTTATTTAGCCAATACTTATATTTATAAGCTGCAAACTTCAAAAGTCTTGGCCAGATATGTTTATAGTGTGTTTTTTTATGTTGTTTGAAGACCTTTGAAAACAGGTTTTTGTCAGGTTATGTTTACACTAATTTTTAATTTAAAATAAATTTCATTACATTTACTTTAATGTCATATTATTATTGCTGAGGTCTTCCAGAACACAACCATATGTGCCACTTTTGCATATACGTTTTTAGTTAGATGATAAACTTAAAAATGTCAGTGTAACAGACTGCCTCAAAGTGTCTGAAAGGCCCCGGACTCCAGAGGGTTAACAGCTATATCTCAGTGGACTGGTACAACAGGGAGATGATAAATGCAATTTTATCGGAGTGATGGAGAAGGAGAGGAGATGGAACAGGTGAGTTGCAGATAAAACTTAAAGCACTTAGGAAACAGGAACGAGAGTAATCCAAAAGGCTCTAACACTCAAAATCAGAAAAATCTGAAAAAATAACTCCTTGGTGTGGAACACAAGGCCAATGAACAGTTCAGAAAAAACAGTTCAAAACTCAGTTGAAAAGTTTTGTTTGGAATGTTCAATTTGAATTGAAGAGTTCAATTTGAAAAGTTTGTTGAATTGTTCAATTCAACAAGATTCCTTTAGAAAGAATCCTTTAGAGCAGAACGAAAATACCCCTGAAAAGTCTCTCAAACACAGCTCAGTTCGATTTATGAAACCTAGCAAGCAATCAAAACTCGGCTCGCCATCTTACATTACGCTAAATAAGGTAGTCCCAGCATAGGATAATAAGACCTGACCTGCATATGTAACAGGCAGTTTTAAGTTAACAAAACAGATTAAATTCACTATTTTCAGTTACACATCAATACATACTAACACATATTTTTCTTGTTAACATTTAAAAGTTATATTCTCATTGTACTTTAAAGGTTTAGATAACATTACGCTATTTTAAACAAAAAAAAATTCACTCGCTATCATCATCAACAAAATATAACTTTAGAAACTCCTATATGCAATCGTTTTCAACCATTATACTTTTTTTGTATTGTAAAACATTAGAACTCATCAGTATTTCACTTCAACAAAGAAATACAATTTCACTCTCAGTTGAATACATCTAGGGTGACCGAATTTGAGTTTGTGAAAAAGAGGACACTTCAGTGGTGTGTTCACAGACATGGTGACTATGTATGATAATGAGCTTTATTGGCCCTTAACAACCCTAACATTCAGAAAAAACACTGCCTCAGAAGGCTATTTGAACTCTTGAACGTTTCAAATGTGCAAAAACAAAATTATACATTTCTGTATAATCTGTAAACAACCTTTCTTAACAAGCCAGATGTGCAGTCCATTGACCTGTAGCTTTCGTGGTGCTTAACCATGTGAAAAGCATAGCGTCGCTGTCCGGCAGAATCCTCGTAACTCCACTTTTGGTTTTTGTTGTTTTCTTTATAAATCAATACTGTTGGTCAGTCCCCATGTGGGTCTGTAAATTTTAGAAATGATTAGCCAATGAAAAGTGTTGAAAATAGGGATTAAACTCCGCGAGAGCCTCGCAGCATTACTTCTCCTTAAGATTGAAAGTCACAACGATTAAGAAATCCTCGTCGAGCTTATCGTTTTATTTTGGTATTGCATCACTCATAGCTCTTAAACGTTTAAGATGTATGTAACCACAATCATTAGCTCTGCTTAGCTCTTAAAGCCTTGTCTCTTGTCAAAAGGCTTAATGTGACCGCAGACTTTGATGAACACTGCTGGCAGCAGCGACGTCTGTGTCCATACCATTCTTATCAATGACAGTGTAAACTCTAAGCGTAAACTGCGTAAATCTCTGATTAAACATGATTTTGGGGAAATGTTGTGTTAATGTTGGTACACAACAGTATATGATAGCAATATATGGTATAATACACACTGTAACAATACATTGTTTAATAACTCAAAAAATATGCGTTTGCATTTTCTTGAAAAATTATGGTTTTGGAGGATTCCGCCCGACAGCGACGATAGGCAGCCTCTGCAGCAGTAACAGCAGCACTCTTGGTTTTACTTACAAAAAACTTTGTGACTTTAGCTGATGAGCTCTTGCCACTCGCTGCCGTTTTATGCTTGCTTGAACATATGTGTGCTTGTAGGTCGTTGGCACCTTTATTTGCTATTGACACGTAAGTGCCTGCTTTGCATGTCAGGCACTCAGCTTCAAATGGATCATGACCAAGACGAAAACATGTGAATTTCTTTTTTAATTCTTCTGTGAACTTACACTTACGTTTGTGAACTTACACTTACGAACTTACACTTACCAATGACGATAACTCTACAGTCATACTGTGCAATCCGAAATTTTAGGCTCTACTTCACCACTCACCCTACTCACTTTCACTCGCGAAAGCGAATAGAACTGAGTAGTGGGAGGGCGTGACTAGTTTGTGAATGACATAGAGAAACACAACACAGATTTGATGTAAACATGTTTAAGGCTCAAGTAGATCAAAATCCCAGACGCCCGGACACATTTTTAGGTCTCAAAAAGAGGACATGTCCGGGCAAAGGAGGATGTCTGGTCACCCTAATACATCAATACATATTTAGTCACATTTATAGCAGTTTACACATTGTGGTGGTTCATACTCATAATCTGGAGCCCCTAATCCTGCTGATCTTTGCTACATAGTCCATTTGAGTGCTAGATTTCCCCAGATTGATTGATCGATAATTGATTATTATCGATTCCTTGTTTGAAATAATATTTGTTTTAATAATATTTGTTTTGGAGAATAGTAGTATTAACATTCATTTTGAGTGACCTTGTTCATTTATAATTATATCTTGGTGATGAGCTGGTGAAGAATGCTTTATTTGTGAACAAACCTCAGTATTAATCATCTACATTTATTACACTAAATTCCACAACTCACCAGCATCTTTGGTTATCACTTCCTGACACAGGACCAGATACCTACAGACACACCTACCATATCTGCTCTCCATCCACATTTCCTAAGGTAATTGGCACAATGTAAAATGAGATTGTCTAATTAGGAGCAGAGGCATGTTTGGGGAGTGAGGGTGTCCTTTAGCATATAGCTAATGAGGCTATGGATTCCAGATCTAATTGGGTGTAGCAAGAAAATAGTCCGACTTTCAGCCCTGGCTTGGCTCTGGTCTATTGTGCTGGCTGCATGTTGTGCCACAGTCACACTGCATGTACAGTTAAATAAGACGTGTCCTATATGGATAAGGGTTGGATAGTGTTTTTCTATACATCAGGGATATAGGGTATTTTCAAGCAACAGATTTGAAAACAGTGCTTGGTTCTTTTTTAAGCATGGTTTATTTTAATGTATTTCCTCTCCACCTAAGCAAACTGTTATATTTAAAATCCCTCATTACATCATAATTTTTTCCTAGCATGGGCTGTGACAGTACATCCTTCAATCTTCTTTATACTGGCTGCTTATCAGTAATGGTAAACAGCCAAAAACGCATTACACTAACATGTTGTGTGATATTGACATAGGCCTAAACAATTACAAGGCCATCAGTCTTTAGATAAACAAACAGTAGATTTAATTTATACCACTCTATCATGTTGAAAAACTGTGCTGTCAATCAGAGACATGTGAGACCACGCAGTTAATTCTATTTTTAGATGAATTCCCCTGGCATGAGATATTGCTCCTTTCTCGTAATGCAGTTCTGTTTGTCACTCATGCATATTCTAAACACAAATATTGTGCTTCCAATATACTATATAAATAATATGGTGAATGCCCCTGTTTATACCTTTTCCAGTACAAGTGATCAAGCTGACACACACTCAACACTAACTGGAACTCTAGGAACTTTACAATACCCTACATTGTCCCTAAAATTGTCCTCCGGCCCTTCCACTATTTACAAATGGTGTCAGGAGTAGGGTAAAGCACTTAACCTTTGTCTTTTCCAGGGGCACATGGCTACTCTAAAGAGTTATGATACTCAGAGCAAAATACCTTTGCAAACTAGATAGAATGGGAGACAGATACTTCACAGATACTGCTGTGGAAATGTACTGAAAATACCAAAATTTTTAAAACAAAAACTATAGTCTGGTCATGGCAGCAAAGTGAATGTAACTAACTATATCTGAAACTAGCATGATCTCAATCAAGTGTATTATGACTTTCATAAAATTGACAGTCCATTCCATAAATGTATAAGATTGTACAGCCTATAACATTATTATATATTGTACAATTTCTAAGTTTGGTAGGGTAAGTTTTTAAGTTTGATTAGGTGTAAATAATACCTTGCGATAACCTTGCAATAAGCATTTTGCCTGATTTTGTTGTGTTTTGATAACTAGTGCACACAATATTTATAAATTACCTCTCCTACAGCTGTGACTGTCACCTTCTCAAGTTTCATACTTGATTCTTCCATTTAGCATTTAGTTTATAGAGGACTAATTTAATGTTAAAGCTGGTGACTAATATGTTGATCTCAGACCAGTTTCTTTCACTGCCTTTAGACCAGTAGCACCGTGTTCAAAAATAACCAAAGAGTTTCAACATTTTTCCTATTTAAAACTCGACTCTTTTGGAATGAAAGAATAGTTCCTAATTCTACTGGTCTAATTTGATTCAATGAATTATGCTAAGCTATGCTAAAAGTGGTACCGCCAGAACCGGAGATAGGCTGAATGGATTCCAAAACGGTAAAACTCAACTTAATAACTTTGAGGGAGTTGGAGAATGAGCCTATTTCCAAAACAAATGCAGTGTTCCTTTAATGTTTAATCAAAACAGTGTTTTGACAAAATGATCAGGACTGTGTGTTTACCCTGGATGTTCTTGGATAGGGATTTATTAAAAATTGAAATCTATAGCAAATAGATCAAACAAATTATTTAGGTGTTTTTTATGTATTACTTCATTTCACAGATTCCTTATCTTCTGAGTTGACATTTTTTTAAATATACATCATATCTTATTATTATTCATGGTATGAAAAAGGGACATATTACAAAATGTACACAAAATAAAGCCATAAAATCTGATCTTCTCTGATGCTATACAGTAATGTGAAGCAGATACTTTACCTTTCCATTTTCATATAACAGAAGGCAATTAACATCAGAGCTATTTACTATTTACGCTACTTCAGCTGTGGTTTCTAGACCTATGAGAGGTATTGCAATCATTACCTCAGAGCAGAAAAAGTGAGGTCAAATGCAAATTCAGCAGATACAATCAATAAGAAGAACTGAAGTCCCACCCTGAGCAATAGGGATATTCTGTGTTTTACAACCGCACCAATGAATTTACACATACCAGTACAGATAATGTACTGCAAAAATGTATTCTCAGAGACAATGAAAACGTGGACTGGGCAAATATTGGGCCAGACAGGCTACGAAGTTCTTCTTCAGTCCTTTATCATATGATTTTCTTAGCACTTTTATGTCTGCTACATACCTGATCAGAAAGTCTGTCCCTGTTATACTCTTTAACAAGTAAGAGCCAAGTAAATTTGAGTAGTCTAAGAGGAACCCCAGTTAGGATCTATTCTGAGCGTTTTCCCCTCTGGTTTTGGATTGCTTGTTATTACCTGGACTGCCTACCCATGTACGATTGTTCTCTGCCTGCCTCTTGACTCTGCCTGTCCCCTGGTTTATGTTTTTGGATTGCTGCCTGCCCCGAAAGCTGCCTGGTATTCTGTTTACGTTTATTGCTCTGCCTCTGATATATCTGTTTGCTGTGTTTGACCATTGCCTGTTTGACTACGTTGCTTAATAAAGTCTGCATATGGATCTTAACAAGCCTGAGACCTCATTACACTTTCATTATGGTAGGTGCTGGGCAGTAAAACAATACTCAATATAATATATCCATGACTGTGACAAACATATTTAAAGAACATATTTCCTGCAAAATAGGACCCAACAGTTTAAATTATAAAGTATTATTATATAAGGAATGCAACTTTACGAAAATGTTAAACAGACACTGGAGAGAGCGTCATTGGACTTATTATGCTGCCTCATATAAGCTCATGAAATGTAAGAGTTAAAATGAGAAAAATGTGAAATGTATTTTATTTTTTGTTGGTATTTTTAAAAGCCTTTCAGGGCAAATCCTTATTACTCCAACCAGCACTCCTTAATGCAACCTGCAGGGTGCAATAAATATTACATTGCTTTTATCAAATAATGACACAGCTGCTGTGTTTATTAGCTTATTGCTAATAAGTAACCCCAAAATCAATCGTGCACAAGAGGCATCTAAAGCAATGTAAGAGAAGCCAAGAAGCCACCATTTCATTGGGGCTGATGAGCACAATGGGAGTGTAATATGAAACATACAGTTATTACATGCAGTTATATAGGAACCAGGAAGGACAACATCACTTTCTCAGTGGATAGCAAGGAAATCCCACGCCTGGTAGAGCTCTCCGATGGCCTGGAAAAGATTGATCAAAGCTTACTACCTGCCAAGCTAAAGCTACAGCCCTGTTCGGAAGCGACACCTTGAGGCTCCCATTGAAATCCATCAGCTTGGGCTACAAGCTGGAGAAGGTGAGACTGGTGTTCGAGATAAAAGACTCACCGGATCCAACAGTGCAAAGCACCAATGCCCAAGTGAGTGAAGATTGGAAAGAAATGAAATGCATCACATGCAGTGCACCAGGCCATTACCCGCCTGAAACATCAAGAGGTTGTTGGGATTGTGCAGCAAGGTAGGGCAGGCCTGGGTTGGGGAACTGCACCTATAATGTGGTCCCAAGTCTCAAAGATAGAGAGGAAAAAACTGGTTATCTCCGAAGTCAGATACATGCCTGCATGCCTCATACCACATCCAGAAGAACGTAAAATCATAAAGACGTGCACTGTTAGGCCTTAATTCAATGTATGAGTGTACAGGGGACAAATGACACATGACCTACACATAATAAAAACTGGTAGTGCTCACTGTCTCTCACTGTGACGTATTAGAGATGCACTAGGATGTTCTAAAAGTCAGGTTTTTGTACACACACACACACACACACATTAAAACACTGAAAAGATGAGGTTGATATATGGAGCATGTGTAGTCCTTCCAAATCTTACACATGCACAGACATTTGCAAACACACATGCACACAGGCTCCTTGAGACTAATATAGCAAACTGAGGGCTGCAGCACTTGAGATTTAAGAGTACTTTCATCTCTACACTAATGATAATAATGGTGATTATGACTCTTGACTGTGGCTCCTCTTGATTTTTAATTACAGACTCTCTTTCCACTCAAACGAAACAGTGGGGGGTGAGGCATAATGTGAACCATGTTAAATAGCACTATGAAGGTGTCTGAGCTGCTGGTATCTAAAAGGGGTCTAAGAGGGCATGTTACAGGACATAAACCTGACATACACATAACTGCATATTAGAAAACACTGCATGTATGCATGTTACATATTACGCTGTCATAAGAGAATACATTTCATGTTTGAAATACATTACAACTCTTTAAATAACAGTAAATTAATGAGCACATGACTGTGGAATATGGATGTGTGTTAAATTAATTTGTTTTTGTTTAATAACATTATTGCAGTACTAACATAAAAACAGCATTTGGTTTGAAATTTGCACATATGAAATTATCCGGTCATCACATAATAGAAGCATATTTCAAAAACAGTTTCAAAACAAAATTATGTGTAAATGTGAAATTGATGTGGTTTCTCTGTAAACTGTCTCTTTCTTGTACACACCCACAAAACTGCATGCATTTCACATTAAATGTTTTTAAAAGCCTCAAAACCTTTGTTGTGTGTGTGTGTGTTTATGAGAGAGAGAGAGAGATAAAGCCCTTACTTTCAACACAGGATCTGTTTCCTCAGTACAGACTTTAATAGGGAACAGAGACACAGTAGAGATTACAGTAAGCAAACTCTGAGCTCACTCTGGACTGCAGTCATTATGGTGTCAGACTACACTATAACACAACCAAACATAATGGACATTCTAATGGTTATTTATTCAAGGTCAAACTATATGATGCACATAGATTTGGCTCTCAATGTAGTATCAGAAAATATAGTTTAACATTGTTGAAGCTCTCCTGGTTATAACAGTGTCTGTATATACACAAACGTGAATTTTATTACCTACACAACTTGATGTATGTACCTTAGCAAGTAATTAGTAAAAAAGCTGACTGTGGAAAAGTATACAGTGGTTTTGAAGTTGAAAACTTCAAATAGTTGTCATCTAAAATTATTGTGTTTTTTATAGTACAGAGCCTGGGGGATAGGAGAAAATGGAGGATAGAAGAAATCACACATGGTGCCATACCTCTGGGCATGTTATGCTTTTATTGTCAACCAAAAGCTGTCCAAATTTTCTTTATTTTAAGTGTATCTATGGTTTAAGTATTTCAACCTAGCAACTTATCTGTAATGTTTTTACTTTACAAAGATAAATAACATTCTTTCTTTATGCATTACAACTGTGACATTCCAACATTGCGTGAATTTGCCAGTACTACTGAATATGGGTTTATCTGGAACATGTAAAATTAGGAATATGTAAAACTTGGCACAAATCAGATCTGAGAATGAGACAATGAAGTCAAATCCATCAATTCCATCTATCTGTTCCTTCCATCCATCCAGCCAGCCATCGATGCATTCATTGATGCATCCATCCATGCAGCCACTGCATGACATTTCTGCCAACTGTACCATACCAATGACCAGTTCCGCACACTGCTAATAGAAACATATTCAAATTCTCTACACATTCTCATGCACTTTAATAGATTTCCTTTTATCTCCTCAGGTGGTTATACTAGCACGGAAATATTTTTTCTTCATTCATATGAAACGAAACTGATTAATAACACAGCCTTCACCCTCTAAAACTTCTTTCCAGATTGCTTTTGCATAGAGCTTAGAGATGCCTTCATTTAAATGCAAAGTCATTCAGCAACAGATTGTGACAATGCACAAGAGCAGCTCTGGCCTCAGCAAACCATAAAACACGATAGACAAAAGGTTTGACAGGCCTCTGGAGCGCCAGAGGAGTATGAGTAATTGGTCTATGTTCCTTTCGTATCTACCCAATTAAGTCCTTATGCTCTCACAGGTACACACACACACTTGCAGTACTCCTCTGCCCAGGAAGGGTTCAGAGCTGTATGTGAATTAATGGCATGGATAGTGATAAGTCACTTAGGATCTCATTGATATTTAGTGCAACTACAGTACATGCTGTAGCTAGTTTATGATGGCTACCTTTTTGGTAGAACAATATAGACATTTTGATCACCAGCAAAGAAAATGCTGTTCAAACACTACATGATCTTTCTGGTTATGCTGGTTGATCAAGGCAGGTTTGCTAGCAATCTAGTTAAAATCCCATGTAGAAACATTAGTACTGCTGCATGCTGGAAATGGGCATTTACAAAACGTTTACATTAAATGTGTGCATTTGGCAGACCATTGTTTTAAAGCAATTACAGTGCATTCAAGCTATAAATTTTTTATGCATTTGTGCATTCCCTGGGAATCTGATCTTGCCATTGCTAGCACCATGTTGAGTTACAGTACAGGAACACTACCGGTGACAAACAACGCTAAGCAAACAACACTCTATTTTCTATTTTAGTATCAGTATCAATAAAATCATTGTATAACTTGTCACTCTAGATTAGCTTTTAACAAGCACAGCCCAAGTTGTCATTATCATGATGTGATACATGTGCATCAAAGCAGAAACACAACATATTAGCAGCCCCCTAATGGCACCCACCTGTAACATCACGCCCTGCTCCGCCACGCCAGCAGAGGGAGCCCTCACCAGAGTATTGATTGTTTGCTCCCTCTGTTTTCTGTTCCTGTTTCCTGTTGTTGTCATTTCCTGTTTGGGACTATATAAACAGTGTGCACACATGTGCCCGTTGTGAAGTATTGCCAGTGTTTACGTTGCCTTACTAAGCGGTTTCTATTATCTGTTGCTTGTGTATGATTTTGTCTGTTCCTGCTTTTACGTTTTCTGGATTACCCTTTTGGATTGTTTGCCTGTTTTTTTTATCTGCTCTGTGTTTGACCTTACCTGCCATTGTTATTCTGTTATTCTGACAATTCTGTTTTTTTGTAGCAGTAATCATGGCGATAAACACATATGTCATTAATAATCAGCAAAATAAGAGAACAGAAATGCTCTGAAAATGATGCAGAAAGCAACAGGGTGCTTTACAACTAGGGAAACAGTCCATTTAAAGTCCTTCCAAAACACATTCATTGGCATGTGCAGTACTATTTATTTGCAGTTGTGATCATTAAAACCACAAATTCTTTTTTTTTTTTTAGTCAGCTGGAACTTTCTTTTGGTCTTCATGATTCAATAGATATTGCAATTAGTTAGTTAGTTAGTTCAAAGAGATTTATTTTCTACTTTTATCTGTCCAAAACTGAGTGAAGAGTCAAGTTTATAATTCTTTAAGACCAGCTTAGGCTGGAATAATTTGAAGTTATTTTTTCAATGTAGTATAAGAATACTTTCTCTTATCTCAGTGTAATATGCAGAGACATCTAAAACAAGCCAACATGCCAGTTCACTGCTAAGATTGCACCCAAACTTGCCTCACACAACATCACAGCAACCAATGATATGACCTTGCAGTGGAACTACCTGTTCGACTCCTGGCAGTCTGGAAAAAACCTGCCCAAAAACGAGAGTCTACCAGTATCAAGCTAGCTTTAAAAGCATATCCCACCCACCATGATGCCAATGATAAAAGACTGTCTGCGCAAGCAGGGTGTGTGGAGGTATGTAAATATATAGTTTGACAGGCAAGTAGGACATCTTGTCATTGCATTTAAATCAGAGTACTGTGCCTTCCACAATAAATATATCTTTATATAAATATTTTCAGGGTGTGAAGAGAACAGTGTTTCTCTCTGAAATATTTTTAATCCTGTTACACTGTTTGAAAGTGATATGTATGTTTACTTTATGAAGTTCTTGTGTCCACTCCTGTAGACACAAAAAAAAAAAAAAAAATTGGCATTCTCTACACACAATTAGTGCTTTTCTAGATGGGGTTTGTATTTGAGGTATAGATTTTTTATTTATTACTACACAAGCATTTGCCTTGAAAAACATGCTGGTTTTTGTTTCAAAGTCTAGGGGAAAAGGTTAGGTTGGTCAGTACTTAAATGTACTTTACACACTTTGAAGTGAAAATGAACTACATGAAGCGGAAGGTTAGAAATGAATACTTTGATATGCAACACTGATCAGTTTTCAATTAAGGAGCACCCGAGTAAAATAGTACTTAGACAGACTAAGTGCTAATTTAATCATTCCCACCTTAGCAGACACCATATGGTCCATTCCATCATTCATCACTTTTAGTCTCCTTCCCCGGCCTCAACCCTACTGAACTAATCAACAACATTAATTAAAACAGCCAGCAAGTATCAGTGGGCATTTAGTCTTAAACAGCTTAACAGGTGGTCATGTGCAACTTTAACTACAGATATCAGTTTACATATTGTTTGCATGAAACAATACTGATATAAAATAGTTTGTCTTGATTCTACAGTCAATTTATTTAAAATATTTATAATATATTTAGGCCTGTCCATAATTTTTTTTAAGATTAACCTTAAGAAGAACTCGGCTGGGATAGGTTTTGCCAATAATATTCAGAAATTTGTTCTATTAAAATGTCACTATTGTGTCTAAAGGAAACATTAATGATGAATTCAGATTCCTGTATTTTACGTTTTTGACAGCTTTGCAATGTCACGACCTCGGTCTGATCATTCCAGATTTGTTGTACGTGTCATTTTGTCCTTGTGTTGTTGTTTGTCGGAGCACGTGGCTTTGTTTTGACAGTTCGCCGCGTGCTCCGCTGTCCGCGTTCACACCGCCTACTTGTTTCCTCGTTAGCCTTGTTTTTAGTTATCACGTGCACCTGTTCCCTATTATTTCTCCCCTTTATAATTCCCTCGTGTTTTCCATCCGGTGTCTCGTCTCGTCGCTGTCTGTTTATTTTTCAGGTTCGCTGTTCCGTTTTGTTTATTTTTCTGTTTCAGTTGCGCTCTCCGCGCTGCTGCCCGGATCTCCCGCTTCCCCTCCAGCCCGTCCCCGCTCAGCTGCCTCTCCTGCCCTGCCTCTCACCCTCCCGGTTCTCCTGGTGCCAGAGCCTGTGCCGAATCGGCTCTTTACGCCCTCAAGTTTTTGTTCCTGCCTTTTGTTGACTTTCAGTTTTTTTTTTTGTGCGTGCGTTTTTTTTTTTTCAAATGAACTTGGTACCTGTTTTTGGATCCCTTGTGTAGTTCCTGAAATGCAAAGTTGAGACTTTCTGAATTCACGAGTCTGAATATTTTTTTTTTTAAGATAAATTTTGGTTATCTATGGACAAATGCATGAAAGGTCTGTTTGGTAAAATAAGTGTAGTAATTATCTAAAAGTCTTTAAACCAGCATAAGTTTTCTTGAAGTTCTAAGACTTAAAGAATTAATATCTTCAAAAATTTAGTAAGAAGATTAATAGACATAATCTTCTCAGTACAAGTGAAATATTTTGATGTGCTTTAGGTGGATGCATTAGCCTTTACATGTGTGTGTGCTGTTGTACATAAATCTTGCATAGTTAGATTCTAGTTATTTCCTGCCCTGAGGAAGAGAATCATCCCAGTTTAGATTAATTTCTCCCAAAGTTTCCTCCTGATTTTATCCTGGGGACTTATTTCTTTTTACTGTTGCTTTGGTTTGCACACTGACAATTATTGTTGTGTAAAGCTGCTTTGGAACAGTAATATGCTGAAACTGTTGTCAGCCAAACATTGTTTCAGGAAAAAATGTTTTTTTTCTGCTCTGTGTATTTGTGATACTTTCAATACATAGAACGTTTCATTCATTGTTTGTCAAATAGGTTAACTGAAAAATAATTGAATAAGAAGGGAACAGACAGAACATTGATTTATGCTGAAGCTCTAATTAGGTCTGATCTTTGTTCTGTAAACCTTGAAGGAATAACATGTTTCTTGAATATTTAAGGAACACTTAGTCTGTAGCAGTGCATACTTTTACAATATGGGTCTGATTACAAATCATTGTAAAAAAAAGCACCTGAATTTGTAACTTATTTAGGTTTCAGCCCTTCCAAGTGTAACCTGGTAAACAAAACCTCTTTCAATCAGTATTCATCAGAACCATCCACTGCTTGATATTCCATTTGATTTATTATCCTGTGACAAGGATGCAAGGCTATGACCTGACACCACCCTGATCAGCAATTCATGGCATAGTTGAGAAGACTGACCAAGGTTCCCGTTTTTCCATCCCTCCAAACCCCTTTCCCTACTTTTTCCTGTTTCTTATTTACTGTAAATGTTTCATACCCAAATACAAATCTTACAGGTCTTGATTTTCTCATGCAACAAGAGCAGTGGCCTGAGGTGACTGTGGTTAGCTGGAATATTGCCATACAAGTGTCCACTAACACAATGTAATTATGTGTGTAATTTGGACTGCGTGAGGTAAGAGAAGAATTTCTCGCTTCTAATTGCACATGGCAATGATAAAAGAGCCCAAAGAGATAATTTGTCATAATTTTCAAACAAAAGACTGGAGAGAAAAGGTAGGCCTGAAATGGCTGTTCAGAATTAGACCATGGGAGCAAATTCCTCACATGTATATAAGGATCAAGATGTTGTCTATTGAAGGACTAGTAATCACATGGACCAAATATGGTGTTACAGATCACCTACAGTTTCAGAAAAATGTTTATTTGAAATCCACATGCAGTTGGGAATTAGTGTGTCACATTTTTCAGTCAGATTATCATTTCTTTAGTGAATAATTTAATTGGTTGACTTGAAGATCAAGAAAATGTCAGGGAACAAGGTTGAAAAACACAGCAGATGAATCAGCACAACCATTATTTTAACTGGTACACTAAATAAATGACAAAAGTTGCTATGAAATATTGGTGATTACACAATGTTTATGACGTACACAATTTTACACACCATTAAAGCTTTCCATTTCGATTCATGTTTATATAAATAGTCCTTGGAGGTCAACATTAAAGCTGCAATCTGGAACCTGTGCCTCTCTATCGCCATCTCTAATTGAAACATAAAATTGCAAGTTACTTGCATTGTTATTTTTACATGGATGACAGGTGTAAATTCTAAGCCACTGTTGTAAGATCAAGCTACAAATGCTCTACAATCCTCAGCACCCACACACGTTATAGTAACTGGATCTTTTTCTTTCTGTTTACGGATGTGACGTAACCACAAAGGCAAATGAAGGCTGTGCCCAAAAGTTTACGCAGCTGTCTTGTTGCCTCACTCCCCTATCAGACAATAATAATCTGGCACCTCCGGAGACACTTTGGCAATATCTAAACAATCTTTGAAATACTGAAAATATCAAAAGTTGTTAAAAAATTAAATAAAACTTAAATTTATACCAAAACTGTCATCTGACTGCTTTTTTAGGCACCATTTTAATTCTTGAAGCTCGTCCCTGTTCTTGTGTATGTACACGCAAATGGAATCAAATTTGTGACAGTAAAAATTAACTCAAACTTGTTTTGTTCAAGAAATAAAAATAAACTCAATGACAAATATATAACATGTTTTTAAATAAACCACATTCTTAATTGTTTTCTAAGCTTGCTTTTTTACAAAATGTGGTTTATACCACGCTAACAGAGTTTTCGTTCAAGTTAGGGTTAGAGTTTTGTTTTCATTCCTTATTTGTTTTCAATCCTGTTCGTCCCTTTGGCACAAACCTTTCATGTGGGCGAGGCTTGACTGCACTTTACTCTCATTGGAGACTTTGATGGTCAGCTCCCTGACCCGAAGCTAGACTGCAGTGTAGGACACTTATATAAATCTTATGGCAAATAATAAGCCGATGTCAAGTAAATACTACAGCAAGGCCCAAGGGATTAATGTGGTTTTAAAGTACATTGTACATCTCATACCATTCCTCTCAAAGGTTCATTCAAAGAAGAACATTTTCTCTCACAGAACAACCTACTTGACAATCAACAGTTTGGATTTAAAAAAGGCCATTTTAAGGAGATTGTCCTCCTGTCTGTTGTTGCAAATCTGTGGCAATCAAGAACCAATTTCATGTCGTCTGCGCTAATTCTTCTTGACCTCTCTGCCAACTTTTACACAATGAACCACCAGATCCTGTTGTCATCCCTCTCCAACCTAGGACCTGTACTCAACTGGTTCAGCTCATATTTCATATAAAGATCCTTCAAGGTATCATAGAGAAAAGAGCAATCAATGTCACATCAGCTGACCACTGGAGTTCCCCAGGGATCAGTTCTTGCTCCTCTACTCTTCTCAATATACACAGCTTATCTGGCTTATCTTTTAACCATTAAAGCACATGGCTTCTCACACCATTACTACGCAGATGACACGCAGCTTAACTTAATCATTCTAGCCCGATGACCTCACCCTCTCCACTTGGATCTCTACTTCCATTATTAGAACAGAATTTAACAGTTCAACTTAAATCATTAGCTCGTACACATACACTATCTGCTAGGAACGTCAGGGTGATGTTTGATAGCCAGCTAAAACTCACATTGTAATAATCTGTCTGTCATGCAGGTACATGCTCTACATCATCAGACAAATTAGCTCCTGTCTGCGCACACAACCCAACTTTAGTCCAAACACTAAAGGTGGGACTACTCCAATGCCCTACTGTCTGGCCCTCCAGCTAACGCAACCAAATCCCTGCAAGTGATACAGAATGCTGCAGCATGTCTGGACACCCCTCCTGATCTCACTCCATTAGCTACCTGTAGCATGGGCATAGGTTCAGGGGGGGCGCTAGGTACTAGTCCCAATCAATATTTTAATATGACAATTGTCCCCACCAATATTTTAGCGAGCAGTACAAGAAACGCCGTCATTTGATTGGCTTAAGGGGGGCGCTGTCTTTAATATTCCCTTTGCCCTTCAGCATGTACATGTTTGCCCCTTTTTGTGCTTTGTACATCAGCTATGCCTCCCAAGAAGAAATCTACCGACATACGCTTTTTCATAAAGCAGAGTGTAAGTAGGCAAAATAACTAGCCACACACTAGTAGTGGTAGTGACCAGGCTTTCAAATGCAGATTCTACTGTTGAAAATTAGTATTAAACTATGTGTGCAGCACGAATAGGCGCATAGAAGTCGCGGTATCATGATAGAATGCTACGTTACGAAGTCACTGAATGGTAATTAGCCCAACTTAAGTTAGAATCACAATAAACAGTGGATCTGAAACATTTTTTGTTTCTATATTCTGTTTATGTAATGTATTTGTGAGTGTAGCCTACACAATGCAGAGAGAAAAAGGGAGACCACCGAATTCACAGTTTAATGAAGGACTGTCATTGCATTGCGAGACATGTGCTGGAAAAACGTGTTGACAATGTGAATAAGTTAACACTGTTGGTTATTCAAATAGGCTTGTTCAACATTTCACATTCCGGGTTCTAGGTACTGGAGGGAAGTGTATAAACAGTGTTTATAATAGAAACGTGTTATTTTATTTATTTATTTTTATTGTTTTGCTCCACAAGTTCTCCTTGTGACAGTTTCATTGTTGGTGTGAATACTACTGTACATAATAATTTATGTTAATAAAATGTTTGGTTGTTCAGCATTACACAGTCTCAGGTATTTTATTTTTTTGAGAGTGCATTTTTGAGATTATACAGTTATTGTTACGTCTAGGTTCCCACACTGCCCCCTTCTGGCCATTAGTGGGAACCGTCACCTAAACTGTCACTTGGACTACGTTTCCCAGCAGCCACCATAGCTGGGGCTGACCACTCCCCCTTGTTACACACCTGTTTCCTGTTTGCTCATTATGGACCATATAAATACCCACTCAACACACACACTGGGGCCAAGTCTTGTTTTGCCATCTCTGGGATCAATTCTGAGCGTTTATTTCCTGTGTTATACTTACCTGGCATTACCTTGGACTGTTTACCCGTTTTTTGATTGTTTGCTGCCTGCCCTTTGGATTTACGCTTTGTTTTGGATTACCCTTGTTGTTAGCCGCCTGCCCTGACCTCTCTGCCTGGACTTTGATTACGTTTCTGGATTACCTGTGTTGCCCCTGTTTGCTGTGTGTTGACCCTTGCCTGTTTTACGCTGTTTCTATCAATAAACGCTGCACATGGATCTACCGCCTTCTGAGCATTCATTACAGTTATACTAGCCTCTTTAGGGACAGTATACAGGATGGTGTATTGGTCAGGATACAATATAATGAGATGAAGTAGATTCACTTCTGTATTGTGATATTCTGTATTGCCAACAGTCTGAAATAACAACGGAAATCAGTGCCCATTAAGGCACTAGTATATTACAACAAAAGAATTCCAATTACAGTTAATCATTAATAAAGAAATACAAATAAAGAGTCTCATAAATTCATAGACGTATTCATTCCTAAACTATGGTGCATTTCCATTCCATACTTTCATACTTCCATGTGTGGGGGGGTTGGGGGGGACGTATCCCCAGTTGAGGAACCCACATGAAAGGTTTGCATCAGAAGGACAAACATAAATTTGAGGATTGAAAACCATGTTATATATTTGCTATTTAGATTCTTTTAATTATTGGATTGTTTTTCATCTTTCTCATTGTATATTTTTGTTCATTTCAAGTTTGCATCTGTTTTTATTTGCACAAATCTGATTCCATACTTGCACAGTATTGTGGGATATCAGAGGCAGCAAAGGATACATCTATGCTGCCTTCAAAAATTGATCATATGACCTAATGCATATGGCAGTTGGAACTGTCGACCAAGTTGACTACGCCACCCCCACTTTTCCGGGATAGGGGACTCTAACAATAGTATTTTAAACACAGGTTGTTCAAATAAATGAACTAGAAGCCAGAGTACAAAAAGGTTCAACCTTTTATTTGACAGGTACGATCCTTCTCAATGAATAATATTGTTAAAATGATCTAATTGGCAACAATATTTTATAGGAAAATACATAACAAAAACACAATATACATAGACCAAATTCTGGGTTCTCAAGTATTGTATATAAAAACAAAAATAAGAAACTAAAGTAATCCAAAATCTAATTCCCAATCCACTTATAGAAAACAAATATGATACTCAAAATACAGCAAATCAACTTGAATCACAAACTGGATAGCATGCCGCATGGCAGAGACAAAACCCAAATTGAAATAATAAAGAAAACAAAACTTTCAAACAATCAGTGAAACACAAAACTCAAACCAAATCACACACAACCCAATATAAGACCTACCATGCGGTGGTACACCACTCAATGAGACCAGGATTACACAAAATGAGTATCAAAAACAAAATTATAATAACGTGAGAGCCCACAAACTAAACAAAATAAATAAATAAATCTCAAATTTAAATGGGAAAGAAACGGTGGTGCTAAACCCAAGGAAAGATTTAAACCCTTCTAACAATACGCAATAACTCACTTTGTTGACTAAGACGTAACAGCGTCATTGGAAGGCAAAGTAGATTGTAACAATCTATTCGGGATAATCGTCCATGGATGCCACCACTCACAACTCACAAACACAATTGAACGTCAAATAGCTGAAACCAAACACCAAATTGCATGCACACGTGTTTTCAAATTTCCAATGACGCTGTCATCAGCACAAAAATAATCTGCATTGTTGAGAGCAGCAGTCACAAGCAAGCAGTTCTTCCAACACCTCCGGGAGAACCACACACACGCTCGTTCATCAAGCGGAGAACGAGAGCAAACGGCATTTCATTAAAACCCGCGATACTTTAAACGTCACCTACCCTACAATATCACCTGCCCCTTAAAGGTGCCGCATACTCATTCTGGTTACAATCAGATGAAGTTATCTCCGGACACAGGATGTAAAGCAAACATTGGATTGAAACGTGCCTTGATGCCTTCCCACCTTGAAATTGGTCCTCCATAGGTAGCATTGTTAAAGCTATCACAAGCAACAAAGTCTATACTTGAGCAGTAATGGTCAGTGTGTTCAACTGCTTGCACACATTTTCAAAACTTTGCCTCGTTTTTTCAAAACTTTACTTACAAATCCAAGAATTGCACACACAAAACTCAAAATTCCTCACATCTCTTGCAAAATGAAGCACTGCATTCAAAATATCTCAAACACATCTCAAACGCAAACATTATGTTGCAAACACCTTTGCCATAATATTATATTTTTTGATATATCATATACACACCATTATTTAAAATCTAAAGCTCTTCTGTCATGAGTTCCTATGTACATTTCATTACAAGATTGGAAGTAATTAGCAGATATGTTGACAATTCACAGTAAAACCAAAAGCAAGATTATGTGGAGACAAACTATTGATGAAGACAAATTTTTTATTTACTGTATTTATTTATTTTTTTGTTGTAAGCATTTGTGGTTGTGAATACAGTATTACTGTACACAGTACGAAAATAAACAGAAACCCAACATCATTTTGAAAAAAGTGATTGTGCCAAAGAAATGGTGTGTGCGAGCCTGCAGTGATGGTTTGGTCTATCTAGGCTCCATCTCTCCTATGGGCTGGGTCTGGATTCAGTAAGATTCAGTAACAGTGTGAGTACGTGGCATAAACTGTAACTGTACTATTTTATAGAATATGGTCAGAATGTCTTTCAATCAGCTGTACTGATGCACAGTTTGATACCTCACCAGACTGTAACCAATGTAGTGCACTATAGTAAATGAATACAAGGGTACTAAAATATATGTATTATAGTATAGGCCTACAGTTTGTTATGCTGAAATAGCTAATGTGTAGATTACAGTAGATTGTTGTATACCTGTTCTCATTTGTAAAGGTTCGAATTATACCCGCCACTGTATATCGACTTAAATTAGGATGGACTCTCTGCCCAGCCTCTCTCATTGTTAAACCATGGTTTATCACATGATCAATGACTGTAGCCCTAATCTCATTCAAGACCACTCTTCTTGTTCCTCGTCCTCCTCCTCTTCCTTTCCTTTCAACTCCTCTTCCTCCTCTAATTCAAACTCTGCCTCGTCCTCTGGCTCTACCTCTAGCTCCCCGTACTATGTTTGCATTGTTTGCATCCATTGTTCAAAACCTATAACTTGACCTTTTGACCCATTAAAGACCAAGATGGCGGCACGTGCACATCGCGAGGCTCAGTGTCTCTCCAGTTTCTGCAATTTTGCAGTATTTTTTTGCTCATTTCGGGTCTGTTCGTGCGAACAGTTGTGCCTTTACATCGTATACCCGACAGGAGCTTTTGGACATTGGTTCGCACATTTCCGACAGTTTTATCAGCAATCTTCATCTCATCCCTGAGATCGCCAGAACACCCGAAGCGGCGCACTCTTCCCAGCCGTGCGGAAGTGCTCGAAGGCGGCGGCGCGATCGTAAACAAAGCGGGGGAAGCGCGGAGGGCTAAGAGCTAAGTTAACGCTAACACCACACCGGCTCTCTACCCAGCATTTTTCTCGCCAATGTACGGTCATTGGTCAACAAAATGGACGAGATTCGACTCCGCATCAACCACAGCAAAAGACTTTTAAACTGTAACGTCATGATCATCACAGAAACATGGCTTAACAGCGGCATACCGGACAGTGCTATTGAGCTAGATGGACTTCATAAATTTTGGGCAGACAGGGCGGCGGTTGATTCCGGTAAGACCAGAGGCGGAGGACTGTGTATTTATGTTAACAAAGCTTGGTGCACGAACTCTGTTACTGTCAGAAGACA